>NIUQ01005108.1:0-11637 GCA_002796945.1 Plectus sambesii
GCCGAGCAAATAAACCGCATCCATTAAAAACCAAATCAACGCTTCCATAAATGCGCTCATGTTGTGCCGCTTCGAAGCGCACTCTTTGGATTGCTCAATCAAACGTTGGTATCTGAAAGTGGAAGCGTATTACAATTGTAATTTTTTTAAAACAGTCAAATTAACTATAATTAAATCACAGATGACTGACTTTTCGATCGAATTTCTTTGCCCGCTGAATGAGATGACAGTGCGTATGCATTGAAATGTCTCGCTAACCACTTTGTTGGCGGAACTTAGGCTTTCCTGCTCGATTTGCATATGTTTGGCGAAGAGCTGAAATAGTCTCGAAAATATGATAAATCTGTTGGCTGATAAGAAAAGTGACAAACCCAAGAGTAGATATATCTGAGAATGACGAAAGCAGGCGCCATCCCCATCATTATCAAGGCCAAATCCCATTGAACGTGCACGGCAACCATAAACGAAAGGCTGACGGCGGATAGAATAAAAATAGTCGTAGGTATGTGATCAGAAATTCCCTCGTATAGCCGTTCGATGTGGCTGAAAGCGTTGCTTTGGTGATTTTGGTCGAGAGCGGCCACCGTACTCGTGTAACATGTGGGAGATGTCGCTGGCCTTATTCTTTTCTATCCAAGCTATATCTAGCTTCAGTATCTGAGCCATGAAAGCACGTCGGATTCGGTGCTCTTGTTTCATTGCGATCAACTCCCATTGATATTTCTGAAAAATTTTTCATGTTGTCGGCGCATACACTACTTCTGACACTTGCCTGAATGAAGGCTGCGATGAATGTAACTATAGTCACGAAGAAAGAAATACACGAAAATTTCAGCGTTTCATGGGAAAGCCCTCCGTGAATGGTATCTTTGTATATTTCTGCCGGGCTTGGATCGCTGCCATTGACATGGACATGTGATGTGGCCTGGAAAAGTGAGCGTCACCATTAGCTTACACCTCTCTAGGTAACCTGTTGCTTGGAGAAGATGTTGGTAAACTGTCCGAGCATCATCATGAGCAGTGGAGGAATAATCGTCTGCACGAATATTGCAAAAATGGCGGATGCGATGACAATCCGATCCTTCAACGTTCCATGAGCAAACTGAAAAATCGAAGAAAATGACGGGATGCTTATGAAGGAAACTGTACTCACTAATACGCCAAAAAACCGTCGATGTGACCTTCGCTTGGCAGTCTGTCTAAAAATACTCCCTTTCACCCGATATAATACTCTTAGGTCTACTCACGCTCCGTCGCCGTTAGCAGCATTGGCAAGCAGCCACATGCGCTCTGTATCTTCTTCAGTTCTTCCCGTACTTGTGCACATTTTTACTATCGTTAGAAGTATCGTCATCAGCTGCGAATTCTCATCCCCATCCAATCAGCACTTCCTTAGTTTGGCGCAACTACGTGCAGTTTCACTTGACCCATGCCGATGCACCAAAAGTATAACTGAGATAAGAAACAAGTTTAACATTGTTAACCCTCCTGGGCGGGCGTATCTTTTTTTCATTGCCGACTAACACGCAATTTCCAGTTTCTATTTAGTGGTATTTATTTACTATTGGCAGTTGGAATCGAGATTGATCGAAAACGTGGGATAAAGATGCCGTTTTTTCATCAAAGGGACGCAGAAGTATGAAAAATATGGGACTATAATCCGAATTGTGTCAGTGTACATATGCATGCGTCAGTGCAGAAATAGGATAAATGCAGCGTTGCTGGATCATCAGGCGCTTCATTACCGGTATTTTACTCGACATTGCAAGTTATTTGAACCCGGATATGGGGAGGAAGGGAGGGGATAGTTGAGCTTTTGAGTGGTCCCTGAGGCCTTTTCTTCGCGCGACTCCTGAATGTCTGATTATTGAGCTACCGAGAAAAGCCAATGCCATAATCAGGCCATGACGGTTGATCCATTGACCCATTCGAGCAAAAGATATGGCGAGCTCGTCCAGCTTATAAGTTCGGAGATAAAATTTCTCAAAGAACCAACAGAATCTGATTGACAGAGTGCTTCATTTCTCTTTGATTAAGTATCATAGATCACAATTTTCAAAAAAAGCGGAGAGTATAACGTAAAGCTACCGAGAGGCAACAAAACAAAGAAACATCGCAAGAGTAAATATCTTGACAAAAAACAATCTGAATAGCCTATAGACGACCAGGAAGATGGAAACTGCATTGCGCGTGAGGCACTGCTCTGTCTCTGTCCAAAAAATGAACCATTCGTACATTACAGAACTTAACGCATTTCGTGTGTCAAATTTCCAGTTCAAGTTGTGCTTCTATTTCAGACATTATACTTTTCCCAGTTTACGTTCAATGCTGTTTATCTGGCTTTGTTCATTTACGACAACAACATTCGTCAAAGACTGATGTCGAATTCGAGCAATAGGCTCGTCGAAAAGAAACTAATGATCAACAGCGAGCGCTCCCTGAAACAGGGCAAATTTCCTGGCAGTCAAGCTGTCGCTCAAGAAATTCCAGTGGAAGTGTGAAATGTGAAAAATAATTTACTAGCCGCAGTTCGTAGACCTATTGAAGTTCAATATATATATATATTAGTGTTAGAAAGTAAAACTATGGTTACGTTATTCTTTAAAATAATGTCAATTTCCTGATAATCTTACGACTTCACCTTGGAAACGACTGAAGTTACCATAGCTGTTTCTGCGATTCCTCGTCTATTCCATAGTGACTTTATAAGATTACAGGGAAATCGACCTTGTTTTATAAATTTAACCAATTAAAGTAAATGTCTTGTCAGACTCAAGAGTACACAGTGATTCTTTCTTATCGTTTTATTGCTGAAAATCTAGAAGTACGAAAATGTGTCGGCTGCGGTGCCGTGAGCAGAAGTAGAGATAAGGCCAAACTGAATTATTAAAAATTTTATCAACGAAATGGGAGCAAATGAAAGGAAGCGTTCGTCAGCTACTGAATTAAAAGCTGGTGCGTACAGTTAATTAGCCGACCTATTTTCAGAAACCTTGCAAAGTCGCCAGTTTATAATCTCTGTAAACACTTTTCTGTTCGTCAGTTAGTGAGAGAAGCAGTTGATGAGATATTGGACCGTTACCAAAATCGTGTCTTAAGATCCAATTTTTCTAAGCATCGAGAAATTTGTTCAGAGCCTTGGCACAGTTGGCAAAAAGTTTTCGGATTTCGTTGAAATTTTGCAAGCTAGGATGTTTTAGGGTAGAACTACCGAAAATAATGTCGGATTTTTCTACAAAAGTTTTCGCTTCGAGATATAGCGGGAAATTTAAATTTATTTGCTGACAACGCAGAATTTGTCGAAATCAAAGTTTTTATATATCAATCGATTGGAAATGATGAGACGAATCTGAATACGTTTTCAAATTAAAATTCTGTTGAGAACCTGTAAAGTTATGCAACGGAGAAAAATCGAATTTTGGAACTTTTAAGGTTTTTCGATTTTTTCGGTCAAAACTTGTTCACTATTCCTAAGTAAAAGTTACCCTAGGATTAAAGCCCGAACTCTGGGCTATCCAACTGTACTATAAAAAGTAAAAAAGTCGTGCAGACTTGGGTCGCAAATTGAGCTCGAACTGACCCATGTTTCGAGGCTTCTGTTTTCTTGGTGAAAATTGTTTCACTCTGGTCGAGTACACTAACTCTAGTTTCAGAGCATCTGTTATCGGCATATCTCATAATTAGTCCCCTAATGATAGGCTATCCAACGGTACCATAGATCGTTTCAGAATCGGTTATGTACGGGTCTCAAATTCGGTCAAAAGTTGCCCATCTTTCGAGGTTTCCCGAAGTTGAGCAAGGCGGATGCGTTAACAGCAACCAGAATGCTTTAATGGCTTAGAAAGTAATGCATGTTCCTCCATTGATGGGCAGCATTAAACGTTAGCTATCGATGGCTATCCAACGGCGCTAGATAGCCCATCTTAGGGGGACTAATTATGAGATATGCCGATAACAGATGCTCTGAAACTAGAGTTGCTGTACTCGAGCAAGTTGAAACTATTTGAACCAAAGATGACAAAGGCCTCGAAACATGGGTCAGTTCGAGCTCAATTTGCGATACATGTCTGCACGACTATTTTACTTTTTATAGTACAGTTGGATAGCCCAGAGTTCGGGCTTTAATCCTAGGGTAACTTTTACTTAGGAATAGTGAACAAGTTTTAACCGAAAAAATCGAAAAACCAAAAAGTTAAAAAACGCAAAAAACGCAAAAAATGTGAAATTTTGTTTTTCGCATAACTTTTCAAATTCTGCATTAATTTCAAATCTGCGCACATCATCAGATTGCTCTCATCATTTCTCGTCGAATGGTATATAAAAATATTGAATTCCGTTGCGTTCTGCCACAATTACTAGTACCCCTATTTTTGGTAAATTCGGCATGCACCACCTTCAGGCTCAATTTGCGAACCATGTCTGCACGACTTTGCCAACTTTCATAATGCCACTCGATAGCTCTGAGTCAGGGCTTTACTCCCAGGGTAACTTTTACTTAGGAATAGTGAACAAGTTTTGACCGAAAAAATCGAGAAACCTTAAAAGTTCCAAAATTCGATTTTTCTCCGTTGCATAACTTTGCAGGTTTTGCACCGGTTTTTAATTTGAAAACGTATTCAGATTTGTCTCATCATTTCCAATCGATTGATATATAAAAACTTTGATTTCGACAAATTCTGCGTTGTCAGCAAATAAATTTAAACTTCCCGCCATATCTCGAAGCGAAAACTTTTGTAGAAAAATCCGACATTATTTTCAGTAGTTCTACCCTAAAACATCCTAGCTTGCAAAATTTCAACGAAATCCGAAAACTTTTTGCCAACTGTGCCAAAAGTTTCTCGATGCTTAGAAAAATCGGATCTTAAGTGTTGAACACATTAGCATATTGCGCATCAGTAACGCCAAATTGAAAGAGTGAATAAATCATTTTTGATAATCGTATGGAAAGCCACACCCATAATGGCTCAAACTTTTCATGCTTACCGCTCCCGCTTTAAATCGGATGCATTCGAAATCAAAGTGGACTATCAAAATGAATACTCTTCATAAAAAACAAAGTCAACGAAACGCCAAACTTGTTATGAACAGTGTTCTATTCAAAGTGAAAAAAGTATATATCGACACCTTAGATAGAGACGACGTCACTGGCGTTGCCGCAAGCGTCAATGGAGATTATTTAGTCGTGCGCGACGTTGAGCATGCTGAACGTTTCGACCGTTGTCGATTGCGTTATGAATAGAGTCGTGTAACCTTTGGGCGAATGAATGGAGAAACAACTCGAAGGGTAGCTGAGGTGGCGCGGTTTGCTTACATCGGCCGTCGAGATCGGAGACACTCTGCCCGTCGCCTGTTGGTCTCGGTCAAAGGGACAATTGATGTAATGCTCCATGCGCACCGCCTCGCACATGTAACCGTTCTTTATCTCGTGGATGATGAAGCTGGCGAACTTATTTGCGACGTCTCTGAAATTTTGATTGTGCAGTTCGAATGACAAATAACAGGGAGAGGAATTACTGTAAGGCGGAAACATCATCACATGCTCCCGTGCTGTTACTGTAGCACCCCATGGAGCTACTTGAGCATGAGGTTCGGTACGCCTTCATCCAAATCATGCGATGCGAAAGCAATTCAATGTCACAGTAATATTTTGTTACAAGTGCAATGGTGGAAAAATGAATAACATTCCCCGACTGTTGCGGCGTCAATGGAAGGGTGGGAAGGTATAGGGAGGCGGAAGAATTGCTTCACATGACCCATTATGACAGTTTCAGCTGTCCGCACTGTACTCTACGGTCAAGCACAGTCACAAGCGATGCTTACTCGTGTTCGCGCAAGTCGCCCTTTTTGCAGCGTTCCATCATGAGGTCAACTAAAAAGCGCTTCGTCAGAATCCAATCCTGGCTGTTCATCTTGACTCGTTCGACGAAATGAACAATGCCGATGCTGCGCAGTTCCATGCGGATCTGCGCAAAGTCCTCATTCGCCATGTTCTCGTCGTTCAACGTCTTCATCATCTGTTCGACGAACTGACCAATGCGCGCGCCGACCATGATGATCCTTGGTTGCCTCAGCAGCTCATCGCGACTGTTAATGAAGCACATTAGCTATTTTTCGAGATCGAAACTCAACCAAGTGTGTTAGAGCTTGTTTTTAGACTGAATTTTGGATTGGATTTGGAGACTAGTTTAGGTTTAGTTTTACATTAAGACTTCGGCATTAGAGGGGGGATTGGATGTGCGGGGATCGGTCTGACCCGAAGTTATTTTCAAAAATTTTCAATCAGTGTTTTCATAAACTCAAAGTGACCACGGTGGGCTTCTCAAAGCATCATCTTCCCCGACGAGGTACTATTTTTTCCAGGAATTATAAACCATCCTTGATTGATCAATGCTGTAAATATTACAATCATTGTCAATGAGCTTTGAAACCGTTCGCCTGATTCAGGCATCACTTGTGTTCTCACTGATAAGAAAACTGCGACTTTTGAGGATTGATGTTTCTTCCTATGGAGTAATGCGCTGGTTGACTCACCGTGAGATTACAGTGATCGACTAATATTCACTTCATCAGTTACTTGATTAAGTGTTCGCCCATCGAGCTGTTGCGTTCCAACGACCGCTCTCTGGCATTAGTGGAGTATTGGGACGTCAGTCGCTGAATAAGCACACCCCGCTGAGCCTCAACAGTACCAACGCCCAACCCCCGTATACCTGCAGGAGAACCAGAAATGCAATATCAGCATCTTTGCAAAAGTAGCGTAATGAATGCTTGAAGGGACTCACTCGAACGTTGCGTCATCGACTTGGGGGCAAATGCTTTTGATCAGCAACGGGTTGTTCTTGAACACCGTGAGCAGCAGATTGGCTCCAAGTTCGCTTACATCGATTTTGGTCCAAATTGACGTAAGGCGATGCTTCTCATTGGCATCAAAGATTGTATAATCGGGTACTGACTGTTGGCGTTTGAGATTCGCATGCTCCTAAGAGAGAAGAATTGGGTGAGGATGTAAATGGAGATATGTTCATCTAACCTTGTAGAAGAATATCCAGTTGGTGGAGCTGTGGACGACGAGAAGGAGAGTACCGAATTCTTTGAGCATCTGCACGAGGCTGCTGGGGAGATCGGCGATCGGGTGGTTATCGAGCCACAGCACTACTGTCGATCCAATGTACATGACGCTGCACACAAGGAACTTGCCATTGAGCATGACGAGCAGCCATGGCGATTTCAGATTGTCCGCTTTGCTCGATATGCTATGGACTCTGGTGTTGTTCGACACGTTTGAAAGTAGATCTGAAGAGAACGAGGGAATGATCCTGTCTGCAGGTCTATGAAATGTTTTAACTCGTAAGGTTGGCTTCAGGGGAACAAAAAATGGCATTTCAGAGTTTGCAGAAAAGTAAAAACAGGGTTTCTGAATCGTACTCTACCAACTAGAATTTGCCGACTTTAACACCAAGCATCGTTTAAAAACTCGCGAATTCATAATACAAAAGTAAAAGAGTTGAAAATACATTGTTGGTAATTATGCGACAAGCTTGGGCTGCACTTCTGGAACTTTCGAAGAATTATCAAAGCCTTACTTCTGTGGTCCTTACGACGGAGTCGCTTGCCGCAGTGCTTGACGATTTTGAAAGTGAGGAAGATGGAGATAAGGATGGGAACAGGGCTGCGAAATAAAAGATCAGGAATGATGCGTCCGAAGATGATGTAGAAGCGGACGGCGTGACGGTTGTCTTCAGTCTCTTTAATACGACCAACGCGCCAATTGACGCAGGCAGACATGTGGTACTCGAATATACTGCGCGGTAGGTTGATTGCCATCGAAAAGACGAGTATCACCACACTTATCCATTTCACTGATTTTGCGTTGCGAGTCCGCTCACGCAGTGGCTGAGACACCGCCATATAACTAAAAGGAAGGCAATTGTTAACTTATAAGCTTCTTAGTATCTTGAGTAGTCACCGGTCCGCCGTTATCGCCACCATAACCCACGTGCTACCCGTGACGCAAACGTCCACCAGCGGGCTGAGAGACAGCGCCAACAACACTTCCATCGGCGACCACAGCTCCATTGATTTGTACCTGGCTCGCAGACAAAAGAGCGCCTTGAGCATGAGGATACCCGTGAGCAGGCTGGCGTCCCACAGACAGAGCGCTTGCACGTAATGGCCGAGTCGATGACCCCAGGGTTTATCGTGGATCGTCAAGAGGAAGGTGCGGATATTGCTGACGATGCCAAATATGGCCAACAGAGCCGTGATTGGCGCGGCGAAGTAGCAGAAGGCGGGCGTCGTTGTGAAGCAGAGTTTGTTGCGCATGCCAAAAGTGGCCGCGCTTTGAGTGTCGTTGTGAGTCTGGTAGTGGTTATAGGGGAACGGAGTGTTTGCCACAACGATCATTACGTAAATAAGTCGTTCAGCGCTTTCGAATGATTAGAGTCCGTAGAGCGAAGTTGACAGACTGTTGATCGGTCGATCGGTTGCCAGCGACTTTCGTTGGTTCGCGCATTCGTCTTCTCAACACATCCCGTTAATTATTGCTTACTCTAGACTGAACGCCTCCGTTGATGGGGTTGGAATGACCGTTCCAATGAGTAGGCGCAACGCCGGCGCTCAGTCAGTTTGAAAAGCGCTTAAATTGCTCGCTCGTCCGTTCTCAAATCGTCCACAGTGCACAACTTAAATTCGCACTTTGGATGACAACAGTTGAGTTCTGCCTTTATCTGCTTCTGAGGCACATACTTATTACGTGACCGCTGAAGTATTCGTCGTAAGCTTCGAGTGATGCTCATAGCCCTTTGTTTGCGCCTTTCTGAAACAGCAGGTTATTACATTTAATGTTAGTGCAAAGGAAGTTAGCAGGCTTCCTTGTCTATTTTTGAATGAAAATTGTTAAATTACGCGACTCTTGGACCGCAGCTTGCAGCTGCTCGAGGTTGAACAATGCGCGACTGGGATTGGCTCAATGATGTCGCGGCGCATTAGATTATGGCCGACTAAGTGCAGCTATGCGCCCAAATGATTATTCGCTCTAGTGGTCACTAAAAAGTATCTAATTGCAATCTATTGCGGAATGATGAGCTTTATGCTCTACCAATTACCAGAGATACATAAATTTATGTTCATGCGTTCTTAGAAATTAATAGAGCGTAACGTGACTATCACGTTACCTCTGATCTGTTCTTTAAGTTTGGATTTATGATTTAAATCGGTAATGCAATATTTGCGGTAACCTGAGCAATTCAAAAATAATATCTTGAATTCTTGGTAATTGCAAGCACCATACCTTGTTGCACCATGCTTCTACATAAAGCATCAAGCAGCCTTCGGATACTCAGGCTTTTATATGCACAAAAGGTCAAATAGCAACACGGCCTCCACACGGTGGGTGTGACGATAAAAGCGCATATCGCGTGACTGCTGTAGGGAGATAAATGACATCTGTCGCAAATGCCGATTATCAATCGACGTTTTATAGACTCTCACTATAAATAATGTTGCAGGAGAGCAACGTTGGCAAAATAGGGAATGCCAGTTTGTTGCAGCACAGCACTGAGGAATCGCCGCATTCGCACTGTCATGGATATGGTTTCGACTACTTCCCTCAATCCCTACGAACGCCACCATCTCTTAGTCGACTTCTACAAGGAAGATCTCTGCGCGCTCGTCTTCTAGACTTGTCATTAGTAAACGCCGCTGGCCGCTAACGTTCGCGTGTGTTTATAGATATGACGTGAGGCGGTATTTGTTCCATCACTTGGCAGGTGCAACATGCGGTATTTGGACTAATGACAGAGAAAGACGTAATTAATGCGTGATAAGATATTTTTCTGTACCACGCCGCGCTGTCACCTCGAGCAGTACTTCCGCCTTATTTTCCTCCATGCGTCATTAGCCATTCTCTTCAAATTCAAATGATTAACTCGCTCATTCTGTTACCACTGAGCTTGTCCTTTTGTTTCTAATAGAAACTCTGACCATCCCTTCCTCAAAGGAATGTATTGTATATTACGTTCAGCTACCTATGAAAGTTGGCTGCAAATTAAATCTGTTTATATTATAATTAGTTTACCCCTAGGCAGCTTGTCATACGTAGCTTAAAATAATATACAGTAGATTTCTTTCAGCTGGAAGTGACCGCAGTTCTCTTTAACGCTAGAATTGACAGTGGTATGCACCATAATCGCAAGTAACCCCTTTGAAGTAAGAAAAGAAAGGTCATGGTGGGTCGTTAAGGCGCGCGCATACCTTTGACTCACGCGTCAGCTTCCTTTTTGACTCAAAAAGTGAATACCAAAATCTTCTCTTTGCATCAAAAGGAAGAAAAAGGAAGCTAGGAATCATGTGCTGCCCAGCTTCCTTTTTCTTCCTTTTCTTCTTAGGTATGCGCGCGCCTTAAAACTTTGTCGCGGACTCGGCTTGATATTATTTTGATAGGGTTCTATAAGAGGAAACAATAACAACAACTAGTAATGAAAGATGGACTTGCAGTTGTAGGATTATTTTTGAGATTGCACAACATTACCGTCGGGTGAGCCTCATTTCGGCCACTTTAAGCGAACAAGTGAAATTTTGTCAAAACTTTAGTAGCTGACCAAAAATCCATGAATGAAAACAATTAGCTGAGTAATGGAGAATTAGTATTTAAAATTTCACAACAATCCGACCAATAGTCGCAGTTTGCCATGTATCGCAATATGCGACATTGAGTGAGGGGTGCACCTGACTCCGGTCCCTTTGCTCTTTTACAACCTCTCGGTAATTTTGATTTCATTGATAATTTGTTCATTTTACTAAATGATAGCAGGTGAAAGTAGATTTCAATCCTATATCAAAATTTAAATGAAAATAATTCCGAAGCTATGATCAACAGACTTTTCTCACTATACTCTGCGGATAAAACTGTTGCACAATTAAAGTGTGCTCAAATCTGCCGCCATATATTTTTATTCTGAATAATAAGCTACTGAATTTTATGACATAAAGAAAGGTCATCTTCCAAGCTTTCTAGCAATATATTGTTCGTTCGATGACATTTTGTTTTAGTAGCATAAAGGCCAGGACTTACTTTTTCTTGCCGCAGCGGCGTGCGGCGTGTGGCGAAAGACTTTGGGGCAAAAGTCTGCACCAAATTAAAATGCAAACTGTTGAGGCGCTACTTCAATATTCCTTAGCATAAAATAAAAATGCCCAAACTTTCATAAAATGCGCTCAGACAACCTTCTAGTGTCAGTTTTACATTTTAAGAGTGGGGTTCAGTTGATTAGTTGATAGCCTACAAATTTCAACTGCTGAGTTCGAATCCAATACTGTATATGTGTGGTGGGGTAAAATATATATCTTCTAATCATTATTCATCCTATCGTTCTTTCTCGCTCGCGCATGCTCTTTAATCATTCATAAATCATTATTCATTCTATCGCTCTTTCTCTCTCATGCTCTTGGTGTGCTTATATAAATGACAGCATACCATGAATAAAGGGTCGTTCAGTCAGTATACCGCGTGAGACAGCTTACACGAGAAACCACCGTTACAAATGCGATGTTTACGCTTAGAGTCCCCTTTCACCAGCTTTTATCCCATTGTTCTACTGTCTGGGACCAATATCAATGTTCTTAATGCTGATGGTCTAT
>NIUQ01005109.1:0-11635 GCA_002796945.1 Plectus sambesii
AAAAAACTTGCGCGAATGTTTTGCTTTTCTTCACCACTACACAACTTGTTTCTTTTTGCCGTGTGTAACGCGAAGAGAAATTTGTTTGCGTTTATCTTTCAGAATATTCGTACTTACAGTAGTCACCTTTTGGATTGCGAGTTACGACAAACACAATCCTCATCCAGCAAACAATAGATGAAAGGAGGATGAAGCGAAGCCGATTTGCGCCAATACAACAGGCGAAAAGTGAAAACTGCTTCACAACTGACACTAATACACTAGTCGGGGTAGAATGCGTCTCAACAGAAAAATGTGGCAGTTCGGTGACGGCAGGAACCAGAAGAACGCTATGCTAGTCGCATCAACAAAGAGCAACATAAGATTGTAAGAGCGTAGCCGAACCGGGAGTATTTGAAGATCAGGGATGACACGTCAAGCTGAGCTTGAACAGACACATCGAAGGGTCGATGTTGTCGATTACGTAGCTGCATTGGACAGCAACATACAAAATTATGGAACGACGAAGAAGGAATACACAAATTTGAGGGAAGAGAGGACGGAGCATGAACATGTAACGAGTGTACCCGATTGCTGCGAGAGAACAGTGCGAATGCAGTCGCTGCACTATTCTTGCCACTTCGACAAGTCGATGTGTCGCAACTGACTGCACGGCACCAAGTTCTCCGTTGTCACCAGACGGAAGCCGTCCTTGGGCGCGAACTGGAAGCGATCGCAGTTGTCGCACAGTACTCTCGACAGGGATGCTTTCTTGATTTCCGCAAGCTGATCTGGAGTAAACACGCCAGGATTCTTGTAGAAGAATCTGAACAGGAAACAAGTTGAAGTGAGCCTGAATGAGGAGAAAGTTGTGGTGGCTTACCGATCTCCGTCTCTCAGTCTCTTGAACTGATCGCCAATGATGCAGCTAAGGGTCGAGCCGACCATTCCGTTGACGACCGGGTCTTCCACCATCGCTCCAACGTACAAGTCAATATTGTCTGCAAATTTTCTCGCTAATTGACGAAGGAATACGCTACTGTCGTACCTGGATGTTTATACTGTTTGGTAAGGCTTTCGCGAACGCGAGAGTCGAGAATTTGAAGGCTGAGCTGGTCGAAGGTCTGAGCGACGCTGAGTCCGCAAAACTGTCGCCATTTGTTGTAGCCGGGCAGGCCGTGGTCGCGACCGCGTTGAATGTTCAGCGACGCCAGATCGGTCGATCCGAACATGCGCTCGGTGGCGGCGGGAGTGATGCGCTGGGGGCGCTTCACCGGCGTGGTCATCAGACCGCGGAGGATGGGGTCGATGCCGCCTTCGAAGAGCACCTTGCTCGACTTGAAAATTCCCTCGTCAAACTTCAGGCCGCCCTGCGGGATCTGCGCTCCCTTTTCGTCGACACGCGCATAAAACTCCTGAAACACTGTCATCGTGAATCATGAATGCTCTGTTGTCGTCGAACACCCGCCTGGATCATGCCGTGACCGAACCGATACGCTCCCGCAGTGAATGCGTTGGCGATCGTGGGATTGACGCTCTCATCATAGCCTCGGTATTCGCCGATGACCGTGTCGAACGCCGCTCCGAGCACCTTTGGCAGGAACTCCTCGTAGGCGATGACCTGAACGATAGCACCGACGATTTTGCGCGTCTCTTGGAAGACGCGATCGCCGCTCCAGCCCGGATTGAATCGTTGCAGCTCGGAGGCAATTCTAAAATGCGCTTTTTTGTGTCGGCATTAGCGAGAGTGATTGGTGGGTGTGGCGCGAGTGGCGGTCGAAAACAAGGTAAGTGGAAGAGAGAGGAAAAGGTGCTGATGGCGATTGTCGGACCAATTTCGTCAGCGCATGTCATGTGTGCGTAAGGTGCCGCACGTGCATGCGTGCGAACATTGATCCAGATAACCTTCCTCCCCCGACGCGCCAGCGACGTAGCCGCACATAAAAGCGAAACCGGAAACAGATCGCTCGACTGCGCACAGTCCTTTGACGAACAGAAACACCACGACATCGCTAGCAAAACGACTGAACCGCGATCGTAACTGAACCGGAATTGGAAGGTACACGTCAACTGATTGCGGTGAAAAATAAGACAGCTGCCTACTAAACACAAACAGCCGTAGCGCGATTTTGCTTTAGAAAGAGAGTCTGTTTGTGTGACCAAGTTTGTTTATGGGCCCGACTTTTTCAGCGCTCGAAAGTGCATTTCCATATCATACAACAGTGGTGCATTTACAATTCAGTTTAATCTCAAATACTGCTCATTTCTGACATAGTTTCTTTTCACTATGCATAATCTAAAAAACTCTGGACCTTAATAACTCTTTGGACCGGTTGCATATAGCGTACTTTAGCAAAGTCGTTCTTAACGCAATAGTAAAGCCCTTAAGACTTTTGCTAGAGTACACGGTATGATACCCACCCTTTCTCATTTCGAATAACTGCAATTGAAATGAAAAAGCCATTTCAAAGCGAATTAATGTGGTGTATTGCAATGGAAACTGTTTGGAATTTGGGACCGTACAGAAGTGCTAGCATGAAAACATACCGATTATGTTCGCGAGCGAAGAGAATGTGCAGGGAGGAAAGACCGACGAACAAGTTGGCGCGGTTATCGCCGGCGACAAAGTTGGCCGTGCACTTCGACTCTCCCGTGCATTTCGACTGATCGAAGGGGAGAACTGTCTGATCGTTGAAACGAATGGTCTTGAGGAAGCCTGTGCGGCCCTCGCGGAACTTGGTCGAGTCGCTCTCCGACGACCCGTACAGCGTCGAGGCGTCAATAAAGGCGGTGTTCTCGTTCGACTGCTGTCTCGGCGTCGACTGTCCCGTGCCGCACACCGGACTCGATCTCGCCACACGCAGACATTGATGTTTTTTGAAGCTAAAAGTCATCGAGCATTAATCGCTCATCACCACTTGCACACGCGACTCTATGTACTTCTCGTTGCTGTCGGAATCTAAGATCTGAATCGGCGTGCATTTTCCGATGACGTCATTGCACGTTCCGCAAGGAGTCGAAGGCAGCAGCGTCGTCTTTGCAATGTCATGACTGATAAACTGTCCGAACTGCATGAGCAAGCTGTTGAACGCATTGTTGGTGACCGTCTGCGTCGACGCCAACAGCACACGGCTCGCCTCGCGAGCGTTGGGGCGCATCTGTTTGCGCTGCGAACCTGAAACCGCACTACTAGAGTACGACGACGACTCACGCTCGAGATCATGCGATAGTCCCATCGGCGGCCAGACATTAATTCACTTTCGCCCAGACCCAAACAAAGTTCGTCTTTTGGCGACCTCGTAAATAGGGTGGACGTAAATGGGCGGTTTCTTTCTTTTTCGCGAAATCCATCTCGAAAGTGGCCGGAAAATTGTAAGAATGAAACTAACCGACGGGCTCCGACACTCCATCGTCATATTGTGGTGGCAATAATCTGAAATTTCTCATGAATACAGCAATAGTGCGCCATTGAAAGGGTGTAATTGTACCTGAGATATGGCTCAAAGGCGGCGCCGCGTATGGGATGGGCAAAGTTGTTGCAAGATCCGTCGAATGATCGGAACGAAAGATGGTAACAGAGTGCACTGTCACAGTTGCCCGCACCCAGCGTAGGAACGCAGCCGGAATTGGCGTTGCTACGAGCCACATCGTCGACGCTCACGGTTCGGCGCGAGGATACATCTACAAAATCCAGCCTATCCAATGATCGAAAAGATTGATCCTATCTTCGATTACCTTCTACAGAGACGACGAGATTGCTCCTAATGAGCGATTCTGCCGCGGTAGCGAAATTCGCCTTCACGCGTTCGCACGTTGTACTACCGCCCCCTCTTGTTGTTGATTTCTGCTCTGGCCGCTGTCTCGGTCTCGGAGTGTCTCTGTCTCTGCTGCTCGCCGTCGGTCTCGGAGTATCTCTACTCCGACTGCTCGGGCGTGCTCTTGTTGTTTCGCGATCTCGACTGCTTGAAGTGTGATGACTGCTCCTGGGACGCGATGGCGTGCTGTGTCGACGGGAGCCAGAGCCTGAAGCGACAATTTTCAAACGGGCTCAACTATTCCATTTCACAAGTGCACTTTAATGGGTCGTAAATGTTTTTGGCGCCGCGATTCGAATAGGTCGGAGAGCAGCTCGAAGGCGAGCGCATAAAAAGTCTACTTGATTGATAACCGAAACAGAGCGCTGATGCACCGTTAGATAGCTAAACAGGTCATGTTAACAATCTTATGGATCGAAAAACCGGGAAGAGGCCATGTCAGGTCGCCAGATAAGACGATTAAAATCGATAGAAGGCAACCGGTTCAAAAAAGAGAGAAATTGGGAAGGTTATGTGCCATGCGCGCGGAGAGAGTTCGTTTCACGCTCTGCTGATTAGAACTCGAGCGGCAGACGGAACATGAAAACGACACAAGCACCTCCGCAGGCGCATTGCTGGCGCGTCAGCAAAGCTCACGACTAAAAGGTCCTGGGCAAAACAAACAACCTAATGGGTGCATCGGAATGGCGTTTGACAGGCGTGGCGAGGTCAAATAGGACAACGCGTTTCGCACTCCTTTTCTCTCCTATTCATTGCGGTTGGCGCGCACGTAAGAGGTGTAACTTTTACGAGCGGCGATCCAAAAGAGAGCGATCATCGCAGATGGCCAGCGGAAATTACACGCACCATAGAGAGATATTGAGTCGTTGCGCACTACATTCGATCGCGTGGTCACTTAAATGTGGACACTTGAAAGATTGTCCGCTTCGGGCGTCCGCCGCCCGGTTCCCCTCGCCCCTCCCTTGCCTTATCGATCGATTGCGAAATGAAATCGCGATCAAAAACTCGACCAAAAGCAACACTCAATCTAGACCGAAGGCGAGAGGAGAGCGATCGTTGAGAGATTTTATCGGCGACAATCAATCAATCGCTAGCAGTTTTGAGAAAAAACCGTTGTGACACGCTTTCATCTGATCAGTGATCGCCAGGCAACGATAGGATTCCTCGTTTCTTAGCCAACTACCGTACTCACCTCGCTCGTTGGAAGTGCAGGTGTTGCAAGCTAGCTGGCAGTTGGGAGTCATCCACTCTTCATTCGACTGACACTCTCCGATACTCGCCCAAAACCGACACCACTCATGCTGATCACAGCAGCCGTTTCTCTGGCATTTGAACCGTCTGGTGACTGGGTTCGAAGACTGCGCCTCCACTGAAACGGCAACAAATACAGCATGAAAGTGGATATCATACAGCCAGTATACCTAACACCAGAAAGAGAACGAAGACGGCGCAGGTCCGATAAACGGCGGCTGTCCAGCCGGATGAGTTCATTTGCGTCGGTCTGGACAAAAGAAGACAGCGGCGATCCGAGAGGGAACGGACGGGTAAACAATGAGAGCGACTATCGACGTGTAATCGGGTTTCGACAAGTCGCCTGGACGAGTTGCACCGGGCCGAAGAACGGGTTTCAAGGCGGCCGGCTGTTGCTGTCGCTGAGCAGCCTCGGGCCGACCACTGCGATGCGAGCGATGACGCTTCTGACCAAGGTCGTCGTCGCGTCTTCAAGGTTGGCGCCACGGATGTGGGCGGTGGGTAGAAAAAGGGGGGTCGAATGGTGGCGGCGGTGATGGTGGTGGTGGTCGTCGCGCGGCGCCTCTAGTCGCGGACGCCGACGAGGAACGCTGTGGTCGGCTGCGCAGTCACACTGTGTTAGTAGGTTAGTAGTATTGGTTGAATCAAACGCGACGTGCCAAAGGTCTTGTCGCCGGCGCGTGGAACCGGTCAGAGTTGGCAGCAGCGCATCCCCTCATCTCGCCGCGTCGCCGACGGCCGTCTCCCCGATCGGGCCCGCTTCATGGTCAAGTTAGTCTTCTGTCATACACTGTGTTTCAATTGCCCCGTCGACTGCCAACCGGACTATCCGTCCTGTTGGATTTGTTTGCGGATTTGCGCGCCGCCAAGAAATTGAGTGTGACGCATGGCGGGCATCGCGATTGCACATGCTAGCCAAAAATGACACGGTGAGCAGGTTTCGCTCACCAGTGCCAAATGCGCCTTCGTAACCGGGCGTCGTTTGGGTGCCGGTCGGATGTCGGGGCGATTGCGAGCGAGCGAGTGAGAGCGGTCGAAAGGCGCTTGTACATGATCGCATTCCGATCGTATCAGGCGGCAAATTTTTTCATTCCACTGATCGTGACGCCGACAAAGCGGATTTCCCACTGGGCGTATCGCGCGAGGTGGGCGCGCGTATTGCGCGTCTCTCTCGCTCGTCGCGGTCGCGGAAAAAGTAGCATCGGATTGTATATGGGGCTATTTGTCCGGTCGCGGACAGTCGGCGTTCCCCCACGCACTTGAGGCGAACACAGAAATAACTTGTCGACAATAAAGAGAGTTGCGTCGAGCATTCGTGTCGGAATCCGGCTGCCCACCACCACCAACTCACGTCAGACGTGCTCCGTCGGAAGCCGGTGCTCTTGCAAACGGGTTCGTCATGCCGACTCTCAGTTTCATTTCCTTTTCTATTCATATCGTCATTATTTATAGCTCTCACTCTGTGTCGCGAAGAAAGTCGAACAAAAGTTGCAATTTATTTTCGCTTTTGCTCTGGACGCCTTTTTTTAGTAAAGCCCAAAAATGCGTGTCATTATGTCATCATCGGACTTAAACCGCATTTGTGACGACTGCCTCTGTGGCATGTAAACAGCGGCGCATTCTCTTCCGATGATCGCTCGAATGAATCGGCAGCCGAACAATGTCTTATTTGCGTTACGCATTACACTTTTTTGCGCACGATTGGAACAATACTATCGTATACGATGGGGGGACAGGTCGCGCAGTCCGATACCGCCAATCTGCGGCTCATTTGCCGCAGGCGAACTTCGGGATGAGAGTGAAAATAAGACTGGCTGGCAAGAATCTTTAGTGTCTGTGTGCGTGATCGGTTAATTGAGCCCGGCACGCCCGCCATTTTTTCTTCATCGATGTCTCACTGATGCGCCAGAATACCTCCTTCTATGCGCAGAGGCGGCGAAGGACGTTCTCGCTGCCCTCTTATGTCTCATTGTGCGGCAAACGATGATTATAGAGCGAGTTGACAAAGTCAACTCCTTGACGTGGAGGGCGAGCGACGCCGACCAACAAGCGTCGCACACGCATTGAATTCATTGTGGCAATACGGTGACGACAGCCCCCCATCGGTTGAAGATTACAGCACAGTCAACTGTGAACAGCAGCGTCAATCTCGTTCTCCCGACAGGAATAGTCGTAAAAAAGTATCGCCAACTGCGCCCAAATTCCTGTCACTTGATGCTCAAATTAACAGCCTCTGACTCGCGCGCGAGCAAATGTGTTCCAATCGCGTTCGACACTCTCCCACTAGCATGCCTTTGTCGGGGGGGATAAAATTTAAGACTATTACGCATGGATGGCGACAGGTGTCTGTAAAGAAGTTTTACGAGCCGCAATAGGATTAGAACAGCAGATAGTATGCGATAATTACGGCAATAAAGATGTACAGCATTAACATGAAGGAAGTAGTCGCCTCGACGTGTTCGGTTCTTCGCGTGCGAGTAGCAGCGTCCACCCTTTCGCTGCACTGCATGATCGCCTCGCGGGCGCCATTCCAAGTGTGAGGACCGTTGAGACGATATTGATACGGCACCGTCGGCCCGAACACCACCTTCAGCGCCAACAGCGGATCGGATAGAGCGAGCGCTTTAAGGTCGGGGTAGGCGCCGATGAGCGACGCCAACTCGTCCATGTAGGGCACGTAGTCGACTTGAATCGTGTGTCTGCGGCTGGCTACGAAGCGCTTCGCCATCTTCGTCAGCGTCATATCGACGTCGGCGTTCATGCCGCGCTCGTCGGGCAGCTCGGCCGAGCCTGCGAGCACCTGGCAGAAGACGCGCGCCTGCAGCTCGGAGATGGGCATGATCGAGCCCAGCGGCTGTATTAGCCCCAGCACCGCCAACGTGTTCTTCCCCGCCAACTGTGGCGGATACATGAACTTGTACAGGCGAACACGGTTTTCGTCGACCGAAATAAGCTTGCCGCCCTCGGCGTAGGGGAAGCTGAAAGAGTAGCCGGTCGACATGATGACGGCGTCGATGTTCTCGACGCTCGTGCCGTCCTCGAAGACGACACCGTTGGTCGTGAAGCGGGCGATGTTGGGCTTGACGATGATGGTGCCGCAGGCGATGCGGTTCGGCAGCTCGTCGTTGACGGTCACGTGGGCGCCAAATACGCGATGCGCCGGTTTCAGACCATATTTGGCATGGTCGAATCGCTGCTCCAGCTTCGACTCCAAGATGTAGTTGGTTAGCGCATCGGGGAGAAGGTTTTTGGCTGCTTGAGTGAATCTTGTCGTCTGCAGATCGACCGGCAAGCCCTTGTCGAAGATGCGATTCACCACCCACGTTCCTCGACGCGTAACCAAATACACCTTAACATATCATGTCAGAGCACGCAATGAATCTTGTGCATCCCATCCGAAAAAAGAGTACTCACTTGAGCCGCGATCCGGCTTAGTTCGACAGCAATGTCACCGCCAGAATTGCCAACGCCGACAACGACGACACGCTTGTCTTCGTAGCCTCGGTGGTCCTTGAAAGAATGACTGTGCAGTACGGAGCCAGTGTAGGATTCTTGACCGGGCCACGGCTTGGGCGAGTATGGATCGACGTGATGACCCGATGCAAGCAGAACGCCGTCAAAAGTTTCTTGTTTTTCAACTCCGCTTCTACAATTGAGTATTCATTGTATTGATTATGGTGCTTCTTTTGTCATTTTCAGTGGGACGAGATCATTCAGTATTTATGCCATGTGGCGTTAAATGAAAATCAGGCAGATAATAGTTTGGGATTACAGGTATTGCATTAATTAATTCAATGATATCACGATTTCATTCAATTATCTCGCAAACTCGTCCAATCATCTCGTTAATTTATCACGTGCATTTACGAAATCATTGGATGCATTTATTGTGAAATCACAATAGGAATTTTCGAAATAGTAGGATACAACTATGACATCATTAGATGAATTTATGACATCATTGGACTAATTAATGCAATTAATGTAACATATATAAAGTTTTCCCGCAAAGACCCATACCGCTTCGATAATTTTTAAACTCAGGGACTTGAAAAGCACGAATTTAAGCCTTAATCGAGCAAGATTGGACCAAGTTAAAATGTTTTCATCATCGTTTGAGCTTAGAGCAAAGAGCTTGCACCTGCGCGAGAATTTTAGTATATTCGTCCAAAAAATTAACAATGTGAATTTCCCTTAAGCGTCGCAGTCTTAAGCATACGAAACCACTGATTGATGTCGTTTGGGTGTGGAAGAAAGTGAAAACTGCAGTGCACTCACTGGTCTTTGAACGTGACGACCCAGCGACCCGTTGTATTGAAATCGGGCGCGCGACTGACGTCGAGGACGCTGTGGTGGAACCGAATGTACGGTTTCAACTGGAAGTGATCGGCGTAGCGTTGAAAGTATTCGAGCATTTTCGTGTTGTGCATGTAGTTGGCAAAGTCGGGTGGCGGGGGGAAATCACTGTAGGCCGTCATTTCCTTGGACGAATTGATGACTGTCGACTTCATCACCGATGCCTCTCCTAGACAATCAAGATGGTGCATATCGTGGATGGACAAGTTGCATACCGTCGCACTCTCCCGGCTTGTACCGCCACAAACCGCCAATGTCGCCGGATTTTTCGAAGCAGACTGGCTCGAAGCCATCCTCGAGACAGACCTTTATGGCGGGCAAGCCGCTCGCACCTGCGCCAATTATTGCCACCTTCTTCGTTTTCTGCATTCTGCTTGGGCGGTTAAGGAAGAGGCGACG
This sequence comes from Plectus sambesii, assembly GCA_002796945.1. Classification (NCBI taxonomy): domain Eukaryota; kingdom Metazoa; phylum Nematoda; class Chromadorea; order Plectida; family Plectidae; genus Plectus; species Plectus sambesii. The sequence goes on from NIUQ01005109.1 coordinate 9,801, forward strand.
CTTTAACAGCGACAACGCGGTGGGCAGCTGAGCGTCGTACGTGACTGGGCTTCGCTTGGCTTACTCATATATATTTGCTCTAAGCACCAATGTCTCACACTACGCGACTAGTAAGCAAGGTACACTCCATTGACCAGAGAGTAACTGCGTTGCTGTTGACACAAGAGCACAAAGATAAGCGCTTTAGCGTATGCACGCTCTTTGAAACAATTTACGCTGCAAATTACTATGACATCACAAATTATTAGTCAATCAAGCTCTGTTCGCTGATCGGCATGGTAACGAGAGCGGTCAGAAGAGGAATGGCTCTTCCTTGGCGAACGACGAGCACCTTGACGTCGTCGGCGAGGCCCTTGTCGGGCATGAGGCAGCTGACTTTGGTCTGAAAGGTGTACTCGATGCCCGGCACGAGCATAGGGACGGGAATATTGGTCTGATCGAGTGAGTACAATCGCGGATTGAATTGAAAGGTGATGGTCAGATTGCTGACAGCCTGCACGCTCAGAGTGCGCAAGTAAATAATCATCAGAAATGTCGGGCCGAATCCTTGCACCACAGCCGAGATCTTGACCATATCATCCGGATCGAAAGACACCGGCGTCAGGCTGTGCTCGATGGTGCGCGAGTACGCCTGAGCTGTGTGCAGTCGCAGCATGAACAGATCGCGTTGAAATATCTGCAGTGATATAATGGAATAATACTGAGTTAGCTGTGCGGTCCGAGGAGTTTAACAACGATTATATCAGTCTCAACTGTTTTGATCTCAAATAAACACACCGAAGTGCTTAATGTTTGCAGTGACTTGTGAAATGCAAGTGTAGTTTTAAGCTTTACTTTGATTAATGCATTACTGTAAAAGTTGTGTTTGGCGCTTCGTGGCAAACTTTAAAAGTCACTTAAGGAGAAATCGTCGTTATACTAGCTCGGACAGCATTTTATAGACTTGCAGTACCTGATGCATTCTCTGGCCTTCGTATCGTTCTCGCATCGTTTGATCGACAAAAATTTTCGTCTTCTTCGGCACATTCAGTTTCTGACTTTGAGCTTGGGGTGGTCCAGGCAAGTGAGACTTTTCTTCGAGTTTAGCGGTTCGTTTGAACAGTTTAATGAGCAATCCACCAGCTGAAAAAAGAAGGGAATCATTAGCTGTGCTTTAGTCGCAGCTTACATTTTGTTCCGATCACCAATGCGCCCTCCTCTCGACCAAACTTTCCAAACTTGAGCGAAGTGGCAACGTCGTCTAACTTTAGCTGATCGACGAGAAACGTTTCTTGATACATTTGTATCTAAACAGTTGTAAAATGCGTGAATAAACTAAGCAATCGTTAGGAATGATCAGACAGAAGAGAGCTGCCATTGTGAGTGGGAGCCCTAGGAGTACATTCCCGATGTTGCTTATAATCATTCTGTTTCATCCCCAAAATGATCAGTTCAAATTAAGTGGAAAGGAAGCCTCTGTCTGCTATGAAGGGCCCCAGATGAACCTTGCAAGGATCAGGTTAAAAACTCTCTTCCGTTCGCCCTTATGAACATACTTCTTTACTGTCCAAGGCAACCAGTGTCGCTAGGTATTGTTTCGGCTCGTACCAGAAGCACTCAATGGCTGTGACGGTTGCGTTCATTTTGATCTCATGCACTTTTCGTCCCTTCAAAGTGTAACACCTCAGCGTTCGATCCATGCATGCAATGATTATCTAAACAAACGGATATGTATGCTAACAATTGACCAAACTCTCTGCGGCGAGCACCTGTTTGCCAACTTTGGCCATCCCGACTGCGTGCGAGCTGAGCTCGATTGTCGCCTTGGTAACCGATTTCATGTCTCGCTTGATCGA
>NIUQ01005111.1:0-11730 GCA_002796945.1 Plectus sambesii
GGTGGGCGTCTATTTTTTCAATCAAGGTTTGAGGGGGGCGTCTATTGGAGGGGGGCGTCTATTGGAGGGAGGGCGTCTATTGGAAGAAATACGGTAATTATTCACTCTTATCAAAGTGACCGAAATGAGGTGCCGACCGGAATAAGGTTCACCCATGGTACGAACTATAAATGCGAAATGATTCCAAGAAACTGTACTATTGTTGCGAGACTCAGTGAGTGAGCGCCTAATTTAGGAATTCTTTATGCTTGCGACAGTTGGAGCATTACCGTATTTCTTCCAATAGACGCCCAGGGGCCAATTTCATAAAACTGTAGAGCTGTTGAGAATTGAGGAATTGAGGCGCTGTTGTGAAGGCAAATCACTCGAATGGTTTTTCCTCTTCTTATTGTACAGATTTGCCATATATATATATATTAATAGATAAAGGGTAAAAAGCATGAGTTATGAATTATCGTTTCAATAGGAAGGTTTAATCATAGATTACAAGGGAAAAGGCACGTCCTTTTGGCAGGAAAAGGTCATGCTTGGTAAGTAAAGTCATCAATAAATCATGCATAAGCATAAAATGCTTTAAGGTCATCGCGCTTTCGCGACACTCCCCAGCTCAAGGAAGAATAGTAGCGATAGCGACAGGACATTAGTGAGCAAACACATGTTGTACTGATTAAACAGGCAAATAATACTACAGTTGTAGTGGTGATAGAAGAGAAATCACCAAGCAGTACTCTTTTTAGAAGTGGAAATATTGAAGTGTCCATAATGACACTCATCCTGCTAATTGGATGATAGGTCCTTAGAGTTCTTGTGATGTGGTAGATCATCTCTTGTAGCTGGAACGTTGTTTTAGATGCTCGCCTAACTCATTGATGTCCAGTTGACTCAGATGCATGCATACTGATTGTATCAATGATAGTTGGTTCTGCTTCACTGTTGCAGTCGTAGCTACCACTCCTTTGGATAAAAGCAGACCTCATCTTGTAGACCTTTCTTGTCCTCTTGGTTGTTGCCCTCTTGATTGTTGATGTGGTAAATGGCTGTGTAGGCATTGAGTAATGGGCAATCTCCTGTGGCGCTAGATCTTCTCTTTTCACTTTTGTGATAGTCATTACTTCTTGTAAACCTCACCACTTCTTCTTTAGGCATCTTTGCTCCACCTCTCCTGTTGACCGCCTTTTCTGCTTTTGCCCTTTTCCTAGGGACCCTGATGCTCCACCTTGACTGGGTGGAGAGCTGTGTTGAGACCTTTCTTGCAGGAGAAGCAGGGATAGTGGAAGATGAATTGATTTGCAGTGTCTGAGCTTCAAGTAGTTCTCTTGCTACTGTAGTAGTACTGTCGCTGATCCAGTGGTCACCTTTGCAGAAGGTACTACCCTTTTGGTACAATTTTCTCCTGGTAGCAGTGAATACAACAGTATCTGCTCTGCAGCCCTCCCATCCATGACTTGATGAGCTTGATGGTTCTTGCTTATCCTCTTGTGTTGACAGCAAATACTGCAGTTTTCTCTGAATCTGATGGCGCAGTTTGTAGAATGTCCCGCCTTGATTTTCAGTCTTCTCTTCATCCATTTTGGCATCTCTGACTTGATTTAAACTGCTACTTGTGAGTGAGCACATGCCAGTGAGTCACCCATTTCGTCTACATGATGGCAGATCCCTTCAATTTGCTCAAAAGCTTTGTGGACATCCATTGTCCTGCTGGCCTTGCATAATGCATGTATGCTCACATGCACCCTAAATGGAATGTACTCAGCGGTTTCCAAACCTTTGACTGAGCAGTCCTGTTACCACTGGGCTTCCATTACCACAGGGTATTGATGACCACTGTCTTGCGTGACAGGGTTGCCAGCAACTGCCCCTTTAGCCTCTCCCCTTTTGGGCGCTTAAGAGGTTTTCTTCTTGTGGATCTGCAGTTGATTCTCTTCAAAAAAAAGATGCCTTGAATGTCTCTTGAAACTGCTACTGTTGTGTTAAATTTCTATTGACATGACGCAGATGTAATTATGGTGGCTGGACTCATAATCGTTGCATCAGTGGTGGTCGATGTACTGTTGTAGAACTGAACGTCACTGCTGACCATACTTTCTGCTTCCTGTCAGCCACCTCCCGCGCATGAAAGATTGTCTTCACTCACATCAAATCGCTGCAGGTCCCGTTCTTGAGCGTCCTGTAGTAGTTGCTGCTTGCAGCATCAATGATGGAGCAGAGTAGTGAAGCCGTTGTGAGCCCAATATGGATACCAAAGTAGCCAGACGTCACCCGCCATTGCAGACAAAAGCTACAGGTTCTTCAGTAGCCGATGCACCACTTGTTGTGAAGGCAAATCGATCGAATGGTTTTTCCTTTTCTTATTGTACAGATTTGCCATATATATATATATTAATAGATAAGGGGTAAAAAGCATGAGTTATGAATTATCGTTTCAATAGGAAGGTTTAATCATAGATTACAAGGGAAAAGGCACGTCCTTTTGGCAGGAAAAGGTCATGCTTGGTAAGTAAAGTCATCAATAAATCATGCATAAGCATAAAATGCTTTAAGGTCATCGCGCTTTCGCGACAGGCGCACGCTGATTGGTCAGATTTGAATTTCAACCAATGCGAGCGCGCCTCAATTACTCAATTCTCAATTCTCAACAGCTCAATAGTTTTATGAAATTGGCCCCAGGGCGTCTACTTTTTCAACCTAAGCTTGAGGGGGGCGTCTATTGGAAGAAATACGGTATATGCGTTAAGGGCACTGGTAAATGTGCCTGTCAAATTTTGCGTGCTTTAAATCTCCAACTTAAATAATATTTAAGCTATTGATCGTCAAATTCTATCCGGCGGTTCGCGAGTTATCACTGGAAAACCGAATACGAAAATCCGCGCGCATACAAAAGTAAACAGGAACGAGGCCGGGCGCTACCGCGCCCGGCTGATAATGTGTGAAAGATGGTTAATAATACTGACGTCATCATTTTCAGGCTCGTGCACTCAGATTACCTAGTCTGTAATGAGTAAACTATAAGGTTCCTTAACTCGACGCTAGCTGTTTTGTAATTACTTCCGTTAGTCACTGAACCCAAAAACTTTCTGAGAGCATTTATTCTTATGATGAGCAGTTGCCATTGCATCCAGGCAGAAATCTTTCCTTATGCAAAGAGTGTACATCTTTACACGGCAAGCCAGAGATTTTATTCAACTACTAATGAACCCTTTATCCCAACACAAAGAGAAATGCAAAACTTTCCATTTGAATCGATTAAATGAGACACACCACACAACGACACTAAAAAAAATGCTGTTAGTAAACAATCGGTCATTCTTTTTAACAGCGCCGCGATAAACAACAGCAGAGTTAACCAAAATAACTGCACTGATAAACAATCCATTGAAACAGAATGCATTATATTTACAACATAATTAAGCAACCAACCTTAGAACGAAATGATTTCATAGAATAAATGAATGAAACAGAGCATGTTACCATGAAATTCTTATAATCAGTCATATTCGGATTCAGCGGCGGAAATCCGTTTTATTAGCAACTAATTGATGGCCAGGTAGTAGTATTATTCAGCGTTTGTTCATGCATAGATGGGAATAGAGATTTGCCTAATAGTGGTGTATCTTTATTGTTATAACAGATACCGTAGATGACGATAACGGAGGGAACGGGGAAAATGTAGCCTTTCTGAGTCTGGATAAAGCATATAGAACTTTTGCGGCGGAGCGGCAACCTTTTACATAAGCTTTGGGGGAAAAGGAAATATATGTCGAATGTTATGTACAAGGATAATCAGTAAGTTTTGTCGTCGATTTGTTGTTTAATAACTTGGCTCAGGATAATCGAACTGAGTTGAAACTTCACCACAATAATCTACGAATGTAGGGAGTTTGTTTGAAAAAATAATCATTCAAGTTGGTCATGAAGTTGTCAAGATATAGCCATGCAACTTAAACACTCCAATTGGAAGGACGCGTCACAGGCAGTTGGTGTGGTTATGTTTGCTTGGCTATATCTTGACAACTTCATGACCAAATTGACTTATTATTTTTTCAAACAAACCCCCTACATTTGGAAATTATTGCAGTGAAGTTTCAGCTCAGTTGGATTATTCTGCGCTAATCTATTCAAAATTTAAATTGCTGCATTTCGTTAGGACCCCCGTTTTTCAATAAAACGACTATCTCACATAAACCCCTATAATTCCCCACAAACTTATCCCTCTGAGCTGAACATGATGTCAAAATAATTCCCCATAAACGCTCTACGGAACGGTTTAAAGATAATCCTAATCGGTGAAGAATTTAAAAAGTTACTCTAAAAACAAAACTGACGACAGAACTTACTGATTACCCCTGTAAATATTTCCCAGACATCTGGGTTGTACTCTCAGGCGCCGACCGATCGGTGCACGCGATTGTAGTGATAGAAAATTTCGAAGTAAATAAACAACAGTTAAAGATTTTAAATAAGTATATCGTAGATCTCATCCATCTTGTAGGTTTGAAGGCAGTACCTTTATCATTTGTATTTGTCCAGCTTGTGATGTTTTTGGCCTGCTGGGAGAAACAGCTCTTCCTTACCACGACCAGCAACAACACGTAAACCGTCTAACGGTGCAATCGCTTGTGCATCATATCGCGCTTTCTGTTCTTCTGCTCTTATTCTATTTCTAGCTCTGAGTCTGTAACATCTTGGAGTTGTGCAGGATCTGAAACAGTTTCACATCGTCGTTTATCAGTAAGCACTGTTCCAGAAGATTACTTTTTATAATAGCAGTCGTGGCCCGCGAGTTCTTGTTTGATGCCGTGATGTGCGCAAAAACGGCAATGATGAGATTGTGCAGGTTTTCTTGATATATCTTCATGAACTGCTGCTACTATATCGCTTATATTCGCCTTTCCGTCAAACTCGTTGTATAATGAATCTAAGCCGTCTTTTGTTTTCCTAGGTTTGGCATGAGATGGAGTACGGTTTATTCCATAATTCATTTGGCTGGCGCCATATTGTTGCTTAGTATCTAAAATAACGTGTATGTTGATACAGTTGGTCCCTTTCACTACACAGCCGAACACAAGAACAAAAAGTGTGCGGTTTGACATGGACTGCGCTTCCTTCTAGCACCTGAATATTTTGTTATAACGCATATAATCAACAAGACGAACATTGTTTTGCGAAAGTTTTCTCAAATTACACTCATATTTGAATAAGAATATAGGAAAACCCGAACATAAGAGAATCCTCGGGAAACTGAAAAAAGTCTTTTATATTCGGGGTCGGCCCCTGCGTTGTAGCATAGTAAGGTGCACTGGAAATCGCAAAGTAACTCTTATATCCATGTTTTGCTGTATTAACAAATGCCAAATTTTGTATAGAATCAACAGATTATTACGCTCTAACACATACACATAAACTTACAAGAGAATTTTCTTAGCATTGAACATTATCGAGCTTCTCTCGGCACCGTTAGAATTTTGGCAAAAATATATTTCTGTCTAGATAGTGCGGAAATTCAAAATTAGTTGTATGACTACAAAGAAGACACCGAAATAGTGTTTCCATATACCACTAGAAAGAGCACGGTGAGTGGTCTGAATACGAACACAGTTTTAAATCTAATGCAAAACTGAAAGATTTCGAAAGAAAGAACAGGTTGCATTTTAAACTTTTGAGTTTTTCGAATTCTTCTGCAAAAATCTCTTTCCAAAACCTAAACTAGAGCTACCCTAAGATTGCTCCCTAACGATGGGTGATCCAACGACACCATCAATAGTATCAAGCGGGTATGTGTGGGTCTCAAACTCGTCGCAATGTAAACCACTTTTCAAGGCTTTCGGAATCAAAGCAAGGCGGATGTGCGAACAGCAACGAAAATAATTTAATGGGCCGCTTTCACATCGCGTACTTTAGCTCAAGTCGCACTTAACGCAATGATTAAGGATAGGCCATAAGTACGACTTTAGCTAAAGTACGCGATATGAAACACCGCCCAATGACTCAGAAAGCATACATGCTCCTTTATCGATGAGCAACATTGAATGCTGGCTATCGATGGGCTATCCAACGCCGTTGGAGAGCCCAACGTTAGGGCATTAAGAATAAGATATGACTATAGCACATGTCTTAAAAGTAGAATAGCCAGACGTAAACAGACTGGAAAATGTTAACCAAAGAGGACAAAGCCTCGAACAATGAGCAACTTTGGCTGAAATGGAGCGTTATTCCAGCACACTGATTTTAGTCTTGATGATAACATTGGAGAGCCCAGCGTTATAGAATAACCCTGGGGAACTTTTTACTATAATATTCGGCCAAGTTTTAGAAGAAAAATTTGAAAAGCTGAAGAGCTATAAAAGGCGACCAACTCTTTGCATATTTTTTTATTTCTACATCAAATTTCCAAATTTGCATACTCTCAAATTCCTCTCATTATGTCCTTTCGGATGATATATAAAACAATGCCTATGGTTCCATCGTCGTAATTGTCCTGTAAAATTTGAATTTCCCGCCATATATCGACAGGAAAGTGGTTTTTGTAAACTGTGCCAAGCTAAGTTCGATTAGGCTCGATACTCAGACAAGTCTGTCTTCCATATTTTAACAATAAAATCACGAAGTAACGTCGACATTCGCGAGCGCAGGTCACAAGGTGTGTGCGCCGTCGACATTTAAGAATGGTTTCAAAAGGAATGCAGCTTCATGACATGGTAACTTCGCATAAAGAAGTCATACAGAACGGCTTTACCTGTATCCTCAGAGAAATTCGGCTGGGCAGTGATTATAGACCGCATCTGATCGAGCTTTGTTAAAATGGAAGTTTTATCTTCCTCACTGGCTTTTATAGACATTGTTTGCATGTCAGAAAGAAGGAGATCCAAGGAATCAATGTGACTGGCGTAATGTGGTTTTGTAGTATCTAAAGCTACGAGAGTAGAAATACAATGGTACAGCAGTTCAGTTTAATCCTTTACGAATAATTCTTGATACTGCTGGAAATTAGCTTATAATTTTGCATATTGCACTTGAGTTACATTGCTAAATAATCAAAACTACTTCTTAATATATTGCACACTTAGTTCTACGGAAAGAAAAAAATTATGAAAATATTTGCAAATTACGGTAAAAATAATTAGATTGTAATATCAAGGTTAAAAATAACGGGAAAAAGTATGGAGGGGTTTAAATATTCAGTACGTTCCACATTCTAAATACTTTTACCAAATTTAAAATATTTGAGCCGTCACTTTTCTGGTCAACGTTAAATGGTGCTAAAAGGTGGATGCTGCTGCTATGAATCACGCAACCGTTAAGGTTACGTGATATTCCATATATGTAATGAGTTCTCTGCTGCTTCATACCTCTGTCTCCTTTATATTCGTCGTCAAACTTATGGTAAGCTACCTGCAAGACTCGTGTATAGATAATGCTGTTTCTAAAATTTTGCGTGCTGAAGACAAACCTGCTCAAGCTTTCTCGAAGAACATGCTTCATCACATTTTTCTTTTTTGAATTTGTGTTCATAAAGGGGTTCTTCCTTTGGTGTATTGCTGTTTCTTCTCGACATTCTTGTCTTTTACGTCTAATCTTTGAACGTAGCGTCACTTCTCTTACTTTGGCCTAAATAGATCAAATGTATTTATTTGAGTGCTACTACATAGAACATGTAGTACTTGAAATCAGAATGATATTGAGATTATTGTTCGAGAAGTTAATTTCATTTACAGCAATATAGTTACATTCGCAAATATTCTGATCCGTAAAAATATATGGCCGCTTTACCTCATCATTAATACTACAATGGTAAAATATCTGTAGACCGTTGTTTGGATGAAAATACAATACAATTTCGGAGTTGGAGCTGGAGAGAGCCAGGTTCAAAACCGAGACTGCGTAGTTTATTAGACTGCCAGTGCAAAACTCGCACCCTCATAGTATCCCTACTACAAAGCTTTGAGTGGCACGTGATTTATTATCCGGAATTACATCTCTAACCTATTGCTAAGCCCTAATAATGAATAGAGTAGCTGAATTAGTCTCCAGAGAAAAAGATTTGCATGAGCAAACAAACGCTCATTTGAAGACTAAATGATGATCAAATATTTAAGTACAGATGACCAGAAAAAATTGCTTCATCGTCAAGTTTTGTAGAAGGTTGCAGAGGTTTGTGAGTTTGAATGCACTAAATCATTTATTTGTGAACCATAAACAAGAAGCATTAAGGAAATTTAATCGTTCAGCATATTACGGTTTTAAAATGACTTAATAATAATGTGCCCCCTAAATCGATCGATTCTGCCCCCAGATTTCGATTTAACCTGCCCCCTAATTTTGGTGTTTTTCTGCCCCCTAATTGATAGATATTGCCCCCAAATGAGTTGCTGCTGCCCCCAAAAAACAATTATAAATGCCCCCTGATGCAGAAAACATTTTTGCCCCCAGAATGATAGGAGGTGCCCGCAGAATGACACACAATGATCCGTATATGACACATTACCTCAAAGCAATTTTAAAGATGACTTTACATAGAAATGCATGAAAGCAGTTTTGCTTTATTCACTATTGAAAATGTTCGATCGTCAGACGTAATAATTGCATAATTGCCTCAATTGACATGACATAGTGACAGGATTTAAGGGGTGACAGGAACTTACACCCACCAACCGTAATCCTTCCGTTGACGAGCGTTAATTGCAGTAAATGATTTCAATGTTCACCTGGTGCGTTGCAGCCAGCTCACACGATGAGCATTGAAATCATTTATTGCATTTAACGCAATCAAGGAAAAGTTTGAAATTGGTGGTATGTAAGTTCCGGCCACAGATTTAAGGATTATCTTAAGCGACTTGATCAGTTAGTCTTGTAAGGTGAAGCTGTGCGTGATTGAGTTTTTGTAAATTAACTTGTACTTAAATGTCACAATTTTTCAGTCAGTTCTGTTCCGAAATGATTCGTGTTCCGCCAGTGAATTTGTCTCATGGATGTTAGTGTCTTTCAGTCGCCTGATTTCGTAATGTTTCTCAGTTTTTGATCGTCTTCATAATGAAGCATTAGTTTTAAATGAATACTGATGCCGATTTCATTCACATACACCAAAATTTCATAAATATATCCATCGGCGGCACTTTTTTCCGTTAAATATAAGAAATTATTGGGGGCAAAACATACTGATTAGGGGTCAAAAATGATTTTTATATCAGGGGTCATTTTTATTTTATTCTGGGGGCAACTTCAACTCCTTTGGGGACAATATCTATCAATTAGGGGGCAGAAAATATCTTTACTGGCAATTCCTACCTTTTTGAGGGCAACATCTATCATTTTGGGGGCAACATCGATCATTCTGGGGGCAGATTCGATTTATTTAGGGGGCAGGAAATATCGCAGCCTTTTAAAATTACCAATAAGGACTGAGTTTTACAGATTGAACACAATTTTTATCACTTTTGAGCGATGTTATACTCTGCTGAACGGATTTTAACGAGAGCTATACTGCAAGATCAGATTTTATAAGAAGACAAGACTATCCAAGACATTTGCACAACGGCATTTTTTCTCTCTTTGGTAATCTGTTTAAAAAAATTTCGTCTGAGAACCCTTCTGTTTTGTAGACAATCTATTTGAAACACGCTTTATTCGAGGAGCCCTCTGTTAGAGAATATCTCTAATACCACGATACCACGACAATGCTTCGGATCGGTATTGATTCAAGTCACGCGGTTATTTAGCAACAGTTATTCTGAATGCAGAGGGTTCAGTTGGTGCCTATAGAAACCCGTTTAGTCATAGTCGCTTAGTCGCCTCGTTAATTAATAAAGCATAACTTTCTACCACATGAAAGGTACCATGCATCGAGAATCGATGGGCCTGTTTCAATTGTTCAAAGACTCGATATTCGTCATTACTTCTTTATCGTGCATGACCTGAAAAATCAATTTTCCACGCCGATGCTCAAGTCAGAAAAGCTGAAGATTGAGACTATGGGATATACGAGGGGTGTTCAAAAAGTTCGTAGAACTAGCACCTTAAAAACGTCGAAAACTTAAGCGGTTTTAACCATAGATAAATCAATCTTTAACTTGGATATTTTTTTTAATCATTAAATTTGATCCATTTTTCGTTATTTTATCCCAACTTGAAAAGAACCCAAGATTTCCTTAATTGATCAATTTGTTCTTAGAATAACTTGGTTCGAAATTATTTAATTGAGCTGAAACTTTGCACTAATAATCTACAGCTGTTGAAGATTCGTTTAAAAAAGAATTATTGAATTTGGTGATGTTGTTAGCAAGATACGGCTAGCCAAACATAGTCACTCATTTTCAAGCGGCGCGCAAAGTGTTCGTGGTTCGCTTGAAAATGAATGCTTTATGTTTGCATGGTCATATCTTAACAACGCCATGCCAAAATTCAATAATTTTTTTTTCAAACAAATCACCAACATCTGCAGATTATTTTCGTTAAGTTTCAGCTCAATTAAATTACTTTGGGTCAACCTATTCGAAAAAGAAATTGTATCATTTCTTCATAATCATCTTATGTGAAAAATCTTGCATTTTTTAATATCAAAATAAAATGACGATAAATGGACCAAATATTAAGATTTAAAAAAAAATTCCAAGTGAAAGCAGCCCTTTCTTTTGAAAAATCCGCATTAAAATTAGTTGCGTTTTCACGGAGTTATGATCAATCAAAGTTGGTAATAGTCTTTTGGAACGGCTCTATGTTTGTACAAGACCTTGGGTTTTTTTTCATGTTGGGATAAAATGACGAAAAATCAAGGCTCGGAATTGTCCTTTTTAAAAAGAAAGGTCCTTTTTTTCAACAAATGTCCTTTTTTGTCCTTTTTTCGATGAAAAAGGCCAAAATTTCCAAAAACAAGATCATTATGTAAAAAAAGGTTTCGATTGGCGGCGATTTGTCATCGATTGGCCCCGATTTGCAATTGATCGATGTCTACGAGGAGAAGCCTTCATCATGAAGGATCATGATTACGCCAAACGGAGGTCTGATAACAGCTAGACAATAATATACTATGCGAAACGTGTTTTTGTAATATGTTAGCACTCTCGGCGATAATTGATAGAGCGAATAAAACTTAGTCCCTAATGCTTTAGACAGTGAACTTTCGCGTGATCCCACATTACTAATGGGTTTGTGATTGGTTGGCCCCTTAGTTGACATTCTTGGAGGAAGTCAATACGTGTAAGGGTTGTTGAGCAACTTAGCGAGGAGATGCTGCTGTATCGGGCTCTTCAATGTGCGACTCTTGAGTATGACGACATTTGTGATCGTTTTTCTTCGTAGCAGCTTGGGACAAGGGTAGCTCCCAGTCCATGTAGTGCAGTGCGGAGCCGTGGCCCTAAAGAGGGCCTTTGGGTGGGTACAACTGTTTTGATGTCCCAGTCGCCAATAAATAGATCAATCGAGCGAAACTTGACGCCCAAGTGTGCTACGCGATCAAAACTAACGTTCTATGCTACTTAGCTCGTACAACTCTCGAAAAGAAAAAAACGCCAAGAGAAAACGTCAAAAGTGCGATTTTCGATGCGATTTTCCCTGTGAATGAGCGAGATACGTAAAAAACTGATGCTTCCATTCGAATCACCGACCCAAATTACTCCCGAGCCGATCATTTATAGCGCTTACAGGCGCCTGCTTCCATGCGAACACATGGTGCTACTTGTAATAACACCACACTTTTGCTGGCCATAGTCTACTAAGGCGCGCGCTTCGCGCGCGCAA
>NIUQ01005112.1:0-11698 GCA_002796945.1 Plectus sambesii
TGAATTCAGGGCCACTTTCATATAACTAACGTAAATATAAAATGTAATTACAATTCTACATTTCACATTAAAGTGATATTCATTTGTATCAATATTTGGAGAACTCGTCTAATTTACCGGTATAAACGAAGCCGGTATTAACAGCGAATTTCACTATAGTTTCATGACAATAATCCCTGATTGCTACGTCCACATCACGCGCCAACCTCTCACAAGTCTTTCATTTATGAGAATATAAAAGCACCGCACCGATAGCAACAGATAAAGTTGGCGTAGCCGACGGCGATCCAATTGTGATGCGCGCGAATGGCTCGAACACGTAGAGGATCTTGCGCCGTCTCCTGTTGACGCTGCTGATGCTTCATTATCGCCGTTAGCTCGTTCTTGATCTGAACGAATCAAGGGCTCAATTTCGCGCAATTAGTTATACAAAAGGAAATAGCACAAGAATATTTAGCAGATACGACCGAACTTATGCATGAGATATAGCCAATTTCATATCCCGTATCTAAGCTAAAGTCGTACTTAACGCAATGCTTGAGAATACCCGCAAAGTGCCACTATAGCTAAAGTACGCGATATGAAACCAACCCAATGAAATGGAAAGCACAGCTTCTGCCATGCGATCAACAAGAATGCACCATTTTTTGTGTTAGATTAATACATTTCTGAGGAATGTAAGATAGCACTTACATGTCTCGTTAATTCGTAGGAATTCTTCTTGGAATGACTGTGGTAGCCCAACGGCCGTGGCGGGCTCATATAACCGCCGTTCAGCGCTATCTGAAACAAATTCTGACTAATAACAAAAATTTTCTTACTGTAAACAAATAAAATTTGAATATTACCAAACAATTTTTGACTTCAAACAAACAANAAGAGTTTGTGGCCATAAAAATGCTTTTTGAATGCAAACATTGTAATCAGGCAAGAGCTGCTTTAGGACCTATCTTGTACTCGTCGTCCCTTAGCCCAAGAGCTTAGAAAATAAAAAATCGATAATGTCCCACGCGCCAAAAAACGAAAAACGTGCATTGTCGTCAATGTGTTAAGCCACCAGAGTTTGTCAATAAATAAACAACTGTCGACTATAAACAGACTTTCATATAGTCGGCGCTACTGGCGCGACTATGAGTGCCAGGTGGATGACCGTTGCGCGACGTGCGCATGCGAAGTCCATTGCCGTTCTGGCTGTTGCCGGACGAGACGGACGACGGCGAGTTGGAGGAACTACTCGAGCCTGGCTTGGATGACTGCCCGCTCGACGCCGACGCCGGCGCCGCCTGCTGCGATTCGTTGCGCTCCGCTCGAGCCGACTCCGGCAGAGAAGGCACCTGAAATTGTATTTATTCATCCAATTTATATACAGGGTGGAGCAAAAGTTCCCGCGGTTCTTTTAAAGACCATATTTTATTAAGATTGCAAGTCTTTTGATAACAAGAACAACGTTCTCTTATAGCAACAATAAAGAGAATCTTCGAATCATTTCGCTTGACATTTAAATGGGCCACCCTCAGCGAAAATTTGGCGAAGTGTTCTTTTAGATGTGATTTTTCTTTGAAAAAACCGCGGAAACTTTTGTTCCACCCTGTATATTTATGAATTCGATCGAATTTTAAATCGCTTTAGCACAACATAGGGCCATTCATCATAATTCGTCCCTTTTGCATTCTATTTCGCCAAAATTCTTAAAAAATTTAATGCAAATGACGAAATATGACGCAAGAGTGACAAACTATCTCGAATGGCGGTGTAAAATCGCTTCAGCACACTCAAAACCGCCGTATCCCAAACAAAACACTCACTTGAAACTTGGCCTCCATACTCGGAAGCGGTCGAGGTTGAGCGACGATGTTGGCATTGTTGGAATGAGCGGGATTGGACGGTAGAATAGCGGGTTCGGAGAGGTTTCGACTATGAGCAGCGGCGGGGCCGGCGGGTGGGTGATGTTGCATGCGGGGGAGAGTGCTGTTGCCCTCGGGGAGGGGCACGACGGGCGGAGGCAGGTACCCGTGGAAGAGCACGTCTCCGCACGAGCAGTCGTCCAGCTCCTCGCACAACGTCAGTCGCTTCACCAACGGCCCCAACCCGTAGTACTGCGCTTCGTGCTTCAAACACACCAAGTTCGTCGAGCTGGAAATGTTTTGAGGTGAGTGCGATTACAGTGGAGTTTGCTAATACAGAGGAATTCACATATAACGGTTTCAGTTATATCGGTATTTCACTTACAATGGTAATGTTTGGCGGTCCCAAAGTGCACTTCCCCGTTCAAATAAGCTCGCTCATACCGGTAATTTTGATCGGTCCCTCAAATACCGGCATAAGTGAATTACCCTGTATATGTGCTTATGGGAGCGGCCAAATATGCCAATACAGTAGATTTCATTTATACTGATTCTGTTAATACGTTATTTCATTTATACAGCAAAATCCTATACAAGAGAATGCTCGGGAAAATCGAAAAAGTGTCTCTTATATCCGGGTTTCACTCTACCGGTAATTTTGGCCGGTCCCAGGACATATCATCCCAAACAATGAAGTATGGTTATACCGATATAACTGAATTATACTGTACATGAGGGCAATTTGAAATGGTTACCTCAGGTCCACTTGCTTTGTGCGCAGGTAGTTGAGAATGATTCGAAAGAGACCTGGGTCGCGATCGATGAAGATCTGCAAGACATTTAATATACTAATATCACTCTCTTCCATCCCAAACATTTAGGCACGCGATAAATATGTGGTGAAAAATACCAACAATGTCCGCGGTCCCCACAAACGAACTTATTCAGTAGAATCTTTTATATAGTCACAAATTTTCAATTATCCAGCGCGTTACTCGTAAAAATTTCCTCAACAACAAACAAACTTACAGCTCCGGTGTCATCACGAACAGTAGGAATGCGGCCACTTAGCAAGCTATAATAAGGACATGAATTAAAAGAGAATTACAAGGAAGAACACCGCTCACCTCGTAAAGAAAGAGTCGGGAATCCAAGTGAGAGTATGCTTAGAGGTGGCGAAGCGATGCCCGCCGACGTTCAGATTGACTATCGCGTCGGCCGCTACTGCGTTTCCATTACTAGTCATCTTCCTTCCGCCGCTGTCACAGTTTTCATAAAGTTAACTCTAAAAGACCTTTCTTAAAAAAGTTCGGTCGAATATTTTCCTGTAGACACGTTTCGCAGTTAACTTTAATTTGCGTCGGACAAATTGGTGTAAATTATTTCCTCTTTTCATTTTAAGCAACAGACAAATGAAATAATTTACACCGTCATGTCATGCGCAATTAATATATAATTATGGTGAGAGTCGACTGAAAATGGCTGACAGAAGTTCACTCCAACCCCACCGAAAATGCATTAACACGTCTGAACAAATGACGCCGTTCCCTTTGACCAATATTATTGTTTCATACACTTAACTGGGACAGAAGTGAACGGTCGCTCAATTTCACGCCATGAATCACTTTCGTTAAAATGAAAGTTTTCAATCAGGACCAGCTTAATTTCAAAAAAATTTGGAAATGTCCGTTTAAGTCGAACTTATAATGAGCGTGTGATCCAGTCAAACGTAACTTCCAGAGTTGTGGTCATTCTGAACAACGTTACCAAAGTCCACTATGCTCAGACGTACAAATACACTTCAAATAAGTATATCTTTTCGCATATATAGCAGGTATCTTCAACGGGGAAGTGCGAATCGTCCGAATCGCATAAAAAGCCGAGAAGATAAAACTTGACGAAACCTTCAAGCATTTACTGTCCGCAATAAGCCGATGATATCTAATGAACCAACCGAAAAATATTGACACATTCCACACACTATATACATGATTGACGAAGAGCCCTGCAAAACACAAGTTCATCCCAACAGTAACAATAGGCCGCGTTTAAAGATCCAAAATAACTTTTTATTGGGTATGATAAGCAGAATATTGGCTTATTATTTATGTACTTTGGTAATGAAAAAAGAGCATAAAATCAGAACTTATCTCTATAACTTCAGGTCCCAAAGTATATAATAATAAGACACTACTGTACTAACCATACCAAATAATGCGCTATTTTAGGAATATAAAAACGGCTTTACAGTCGTAAGTCTTTCATCAATATCGAGAAAAAGATGATTTGGTCTCGCGACGACAAGGTTCAAGCAGAAAATTAAAATTAGTCCTTCCCGCCTTGTTTGACACGTAAAACGAGTCCTGCAATGATTCGCGCGCAATCTAACGCGGTACAATGATATTGCCTTGGACACGTTGTAACCAAAGAAGGAAAACTGAAATGAATGGGCAACTCCGGCCACTCTCAGCAAAAGATAAAGCATCATTTGTCTTCAGCAACCTATAACAAGCTGGCTGCGGTCACACCATATCCACTATGATAAGGACATAATTCATTTTGAAATGTTTCGGAAAATGTTTTGATTTGAAGAGTCTCCTTATTAAAGCGAAATGGCACATATCTGTTTACAATGCAATTAACTTCCCGTTAAGCAGCTTGCTACAGACAGCTGAAAGCAATATGAGATACTATTTCATTCAGCTAGAGGTGACCGGAGTTTCAACAGAAATGACGAAATGTCGAGTATAAGCCACTGCGAATAGCAATTGGTCCAATCGATAAATCGACGCATCACTCATCGGCCGATTGTTCATTCTCCTTCAGCGGGAAAAAGTCTTGGAGGAGTCGATTGTATATTTCGATATCTTCGCGCATGAACAAACAGAATATAATACGATCCATCTGAAACGAATAATTTTGTTTTTTAACGCATGGTTAGTTTCGTCGGCAGCACGACCCGAAGAGTCAATACTGTATGTTCAGGCAAGAGTTTTAATAATGATTAAAATATTCGTTGCCTTTATTTTTGCCTAAAGATCGTACTATATGCTAAAGTTTTGGCGTTTTGTCAAGCCAAAGCTTCTTATGATTTTCTCCTACTGATCGCCAGATTATAACAATTCAATGCTTTACTTTGTCATCATTCTTCTCCAGCCATTCGCGGACGGTTCTCAAGACGACCAGAGCGGCCTTCTTATTCGGATAGCCGTAGACCCCTGTCGAGATGCAAGGAAATGCCTAAACAGAACAGCGTTTTAGTCGAATATTTTCTATCATTTGTAGAAAAAATTGACGTTTGGTCTCGTCACGATAAGGCTCATAAAGGATACAGTAAACCAATTTCATCTTCTCCGCTCCAAATAAAATATTAACCTTAAAACCCAGCGATCAAATATCGAACGCTAAACTAAGCTTGATAAAAAGGTATGATATTTGCAGGGAAACTACGTCGATCGTTTGCTGTAGCGAATGTAGTAGCGTAAATTATTATTAAACGCGAATGACAAAATCAGCGCAGCCTTGATCACAATCTACCATACGTTCCCCACAGCGAAAGTCCTTCATTAAAAAACAGCATCTAATCACTGGGAAGTAAGCCAGAAAAGTAACGAAAAAGCGTCGCAATATCGGCAGTTTAAATAAACTCACGATTGATTTTAAATTCTTTGCCACTGCCAGTTCCAAGCAATTCAGGTAGCCGCTTTCGAGGGCGTCCGGCTTCTCGCCGATTGGTCCGACGGTATGTATCACATCTGCAGAAAGAGAGAAACAATTATCATCAATCCTGTAATAAAAATCATATATATTACATCCCGTCACGAGTAAATTCATTTTCGATACATGGCGACATTATTTTCATAAAAGCAACGGTGCTCCATTTGGTTATCGTGATAATCAATACAGAATTATAACGCTGCTTTCGTCATGCTAGTTGTGTTAATTGCAGATGTGTGCATGGGTTTGCACTTTAGAGGACACATGCCTAAAGCATTTCGTCACTTTCCAGTCGGCGAAACTTATTTTAAAAATAGTTCGCTAAATGAATGGCTCCTTTCATTTCTACCAACAAAAATTTGACAAGACCCTAAATCGCTCACGATCTCTTCTGAGATATAATTCTTTTTCTAATGCACATATCTTGTCAACAGCGAAAAAACCGTGCGAGTCAAGTATGACCATACACTTTGCGGGCAAATTGTATCCATATGTAATTTTGGCCTCTCCAGTCTCGCAAGGCGCAAGCGATCCACTCTCGATTTTGAGATTTGGTCCGGCCGCTCGGTGGATCGCTCCATCCACTCCACCACCTGCAAATACAACAGATTGCACAAACACTTTTGATGGACAAAGATAATATATGGCGACGTTTTAAAGCAAGGAAGAGTGTCGATCCCCCGCTGGTCGGTGTAAACGAATTCTACTGTATCTATCATTTCCACTTTAATAAGGGCATTTTCTAAACCTAACAGGACATTTCCCGTATTAATTTGACTATAAAAATGTCCTTTTTGATTTGGAAAGTGTCCTATTAGGTTTATAAAGTGTCCTTATTAATGTGAAAATGATATATAACAATGTCGCGATAAACACAGAAATCGAACCTCCGAGTAACGTCCTATTAGCCGCATTAACAATACAGTCGATTTCCAGCGTGGTAATATCTCCCGTAAAAATAGCGATCTTTTCGTTCAAGCGTGTGTTCACAGGGTACGTGTTCGATGACGCTGAAACGAGCAACGATATAATCACTATCGACTTTACGAAACAGTGGATGAATCACGCACGTGTTCCGCCCGACAGCTTTTTGATGCGTGCGTATGCAGGCCATACGGTCACTGAAGGGTCCGACAGAGGGTAGTATCCGTCTCGACAGCGGTAGTTCGCACGGCGTTCTTCGAGAGAAAGTTTTTCATAGTCCACTGCAAAAATTCATTCGTCGACAGCAAAAAGAGTCAGACACATCAGAGAAATTTAGTGATTACATTGGAAATCGTATACATTACATGGGAGAAGCGGTGGATTTTGACTGTTTTAAGCAGTTACTGCTAAATACGATTTTGCCTTGTACAAAACATAGGATGTCAGACATTCGAGATGGGCTAAATTCGTATTTCATATTTATACTTGCGATCCTGTCTCTTATGGTTAAATAACAGTAATGCACTAAAATACAAAAGGTGCGTTCCCTAAGACTATCACTAAGCTCCTTTTCCGGACAGTTCCGGAAGTGATTACCATTCTATACAATGGTCCGCTAGAATCAACCAAGCTGACATACAAAAGCCTTAAATAAACAAGTAAAAAAGTATAACTTACACTGAACGGAACGAACGCTTTTGCGCTGACGAGTAAGAGGGCCTCCACTGGCAAAAGGTCTGTCATCGCTGTCGCCGTCGCTGCCCTCCGATCCCGATTCGTGGTCACTCATGGTCGACTGCTGGCAACCAGACTGACACGCGGTGATCGGAGGCACCAGACTTTCCAAAAAGGCGCGCGTTTTGAAGGACTTTTGAATATTTAAGCCAATCAGCTGCAAAACGCATTCGATACATTGAAAGTAGAGCAGGGCTCGGAATAGTCCTTTTTTGGGACCCTAAATCTTTTTAATTTTAAGTGTCCTTTTTTTGGTAAAAAGGCAAAATTTCTAAAAAAGGTCAAATTTTTGAAAAACCCAAACATTCACTTTTTACTTTTAAACAGATATTTGGGTTTTTGGAAAATATCCTTTTCCTGTGTCAAAATCTTTCTTTTATTCAAAATTTTTCATTCCGAGCCATGGAGTAAATATATAATATCGCCCACGAAAACGCGTCGCGGCCTGAATTAGAGAAAATCCTGTTTATATTCAAATTTTCGACCACAGAGAAGTTATAGTCGAATGCCGTAGCAGGCGCGAAACAAGAACCGACGCGCGACGAGTGCATTAACGACAATCGACGATAAGCAGTTCTAAAAACTCATGGACCAATTTTTTACTAGCTAAGGCTATTATTTAATTCATTGTTTGACTACTTTGCTTCCAACTTTGCAGTGATTAGTTTCTTTTTTTCGAAATATTGTGTCTTAATTTAGTCCACTTTCACAATTCAAGGATATTCTTACAACTGTAACCATAAAAGTCTTTTTTCATCTTACTTCAAACCTAATTTTCACCAAAATTAGATTTAATCGGGTCAAGTTAAGAAATTCTCAATTCAAAAAGTGAGCTAATTTCGTAAGTAATTCGTATTAAATCTGTTAATCGCCAAGAACAATTCCAAATCACTGATATTTTGTAGACAGGTCATAGAATGTTTACTTTATTGTTATCGGTAACTGTGTCGCATATCCAGCTGCCAACTTTTCATGAACGGCACAAAAAACTAAAATGCTCGACTATTTAGATATCCAAAATTAATTCATTTTACCCTTCTTCCAGAAGACCCCGAAGAAATGGCGCGAAAACTTCTAGAAGTCAACATGAAGCGCTGACTCAACACCGCGTTAAAATTAGTTTCGTTTAATTTTGTTGCAAGCGTGTACGTCCCACCAAAAAACCGCGATCGATTTTTCGCTATCTGCGACAAATATAACCTACATACATTGAGAATCAATATGAACAGGAGTATCTGACTCACCGGCTGGCAATAAAGATCAGCTTTAACGAGAGTCCGACAGAATAGTTGACAGGTCAGCAGAATACGTCCAGCATTCATAAGCTCCTTTCACTGATTACATGCACATCGAATGCAGCCCGCAACACGAATTGTGCTACCAGGAATTCGATAACATAAACGCCAATTGTATAACGCTACTCAAAATATGACAACTATTTGCTTAAAAAACAGTAACGGGAGTAACACAAGTCAGCCGTTCTCAGCTGTCTGGCGAATCGTCTCGGCCTTTCCGCGGTAACGGAATATCGCACACTTTTCGACGTTTTTGCACACTTTTTGAAATATACCACGATTAGAGTTATATTATTAACACCTTTTATTTATGAACTGATAGTTTCAATATTTGACTTGAAACGTCATTTATTAAGCTTTTTCTCTTTTTAAATATTATTTATGAAACACCCTCAGAGAAATGTACTATTTTAGTTAGAACTGTGCCATTGGAAAAATGCTCGTAGATTCACAAAGTACGGTATATGAACGAAAAATTGGACTTCGATCGAGTGAGTTCAAGGAAATTCAATCCGGATTCTTTTATCGTTTATACATTTCATCGATATGAATTTATGAAAAACAGGCTGTAAATTGCTGTATTTTTGTCCATTCTTTTAGACTTTACCACGCCCGAAGATCATTTTGCGCGTAACTTTGCAGTCGTTAGTGCCCACATCAGACCACTAGGCTTTTTTCAAACATTGTTATTTTCGCTTAGTAATGGCGGTGGGGGTCGCGTTAGTAAGCAAAGGAATAATGTGCTAGCACATAGTCTAACGCGAAGTTGAAAATTCAGTGAAACGGGCGAGGCTTGTTAAATACTTATGCTTTCGTTGCAGCGGAAAATAAGCATGGAGGAGGGTGATGACTTGCGCAGCTTGGACTGGCTGACTTCATACAGTCTTCCGCCCGACCTCTCGCCAGCGTCTTCCATTGGCAGCAGTGCCGAGCGCTTGTCACCGTCTTCACCCTTGCCGACCAAAGACAGAATCGTTCATTCCAGGAAACGAACAAGCTGCAGCAGTAAGATCATTTGAATATTTTCTGCACTCATCGCTTCCATACGCTTTTGGCTATTTTCGAGTCGCTGTTCAATATCTGTACCTAGTGAAAGGGGGATCCCGGTTGCGCCTAGCTCTACTTAATGTAGCGTGTGTTGTTATTAGTAACGTATGAGGAGGCGGCATAGCGACTAGTTAATTAAAATTTACACCGCCGTTCATCATAATTCGTCACTCTTGCATTACATTTCTTAATCCTTGCATTTAATTCGTCTTCTCATTCATTTCACTTCGTCAAGCAAGTGTTCTGTTTTAAAGCAGAGATAACGATATTGAATGCAAGAATTACGTTACATGATGCAAGAGTGACGAATTATGATGCGTGGCGATATGATTTGCTATGTCTCACATTCAGTTTTCATGCGCAAGTATGAACAATAAACGGTACATTCTCCACATGTAGGGTTGACCATATTTCCCTCGAATAATAAATGGCTTCTCGCTGGTTCTCTCTCTTTTCCATCTCTGTTTTGAACATTCCCGGTTCAAAACTGACATGAATGACTTTTCAGATCGACTGTCGCAGTGCACGATTGGTTGTTGGATCTACAAAGCGATTCTTCATTCGGAACAAAAGGCATTGGCCCTTTGTGACATCTACGATTATGTGCAGAATGAGGTTGGTCTTTCGATAATACGATGAAATTCGACTATAGCGGTCAATGGAAGGCTGGCAGATTTTGACCACTATAAGCGAATATCTTTACGAACGATATACGCCGTGTACAAAGCATACCAGGTCGAATATACGAGACCGGCCAAACTTGATTACTCTATGCAAATTGCAGTTATAAGCGAAATGTAAAACAATGTTTCTAATGTTTATTGAATGGTGTTAGATGTAATTAAGACTGGATTTCAGCACCCCGATCACGATATGCTATCTCGTGAGTGGAAGAGGTCGGTCAGACATTCTCTGAGCACCTCCCAGTGTTTCTCGCGCGTTTCTGCCCCTGAATCCACAACGGTAATTTTGTTTGCAATTGCTATTTACATTCAGGCGTCTGTTGCGTCCTACAGTATATTTGTTTCATGTGCGAACCTCTTTCACTTAAACTATAAATTTTTAAATCAACCGCAATATTTTTTGTGAATGTTATAGCCATAACCATTTAATTATATAAAGTTACGATCAATTTTGTCATGAAAAGCTTTGAAATTGAATGGCAAAGTCACGATATTAAACGGCAGCGGCGATAATACTTATTATTTCTGACATTTGAATGATTAGTGACGATTTCAGAGGAGCTCCCATCAGAATCCGGCTTGGTGGACCATCCACCCTGACTACATGCGCACCTACAAGTCAACCGTTACGGCTCAGGGTCCACATCATCGCTGTCCTCCAAAGAATGGAGAACTATCCAAATGGTACTGTCATCTGAGATTGAAACATCTTTGTATTACGAATCTAACCCTGAAAATGTTGCGGTCATAAGTATAGCCTAATTGTCACATTGTGCAGGCATAGTGATCGACTAAGATTCATTTGATTAGCCATTTAGTTTTATATTTCCCCATCGACCGGTTGCATTCCGACCTCTCTCTTGCATTAGTGGATTGTTAGGACGTTGTATGCTGAATAAGTGTATCCTATTAAGTTCCTACAGCATTGCCACCGGCCCCTCTAATATTTATGGGGGAATTCGGAATACAGTGGAATTCATTTATACCGGTATTTGAGAGACCGATCAAAATTATCGGTATAAGTGAAAGACCGGTATAACCGAAACCGTTATTAGTAAATTCCACCGTACCCTACTGAGAATCTTGTGCCTACCGAATAAGTGCTGCTCTCTTTGTGTCTCTAATTACAGTGGAATTCGTGTATACAGGTTACCAGGGGGCCAGGAAGTTTTGACCAGTACATATAAGCGAAATTCCGGTATAACCGAACTTGTTTGTATGGGAAAGCACGCTTTGGGACTGAAAATCTTGACCGGTATAAACGAAATACCGTTATAACCGAAACCGCTATAAACGAAATACCATTATAACCGAAACCCCTATAAACGAATTCCACTGTATCTCCAATTATTTGTTGAATTTCAGGAGCCGCGTGAAACGCCACGCAAGCAGCGAGTATGAATTAGCGCAGATGGCGCAGGATTTGTCGGCCGCCGCTGTCATCTTCAACATG
>NIUQ01005113.1:0-21817 GCA_002796945.1 Plectus sambesii
TTGCACGAGTAGCAATATCGTCACAACCATCGCAAACTGTAACGCTAAATTGCGTTCAAAGTTGGCCCTTCGATCTCGTTGCATTCGAGCAGCATTGGTACGAAACGGTAAATGATCATTTTTGTGGGTCTTTTAATAAGAATAGCGAAATAGCAATATATGAGACATTAAACAACCACAACTGTTAAGATTCTGTCAAACCAAAAAAGTACAAATAGCTGGTTGAATTCGAATCTTAAATATGAATAGTACGTCTTATCTGCATGGTTCGAAGCTAATTTATATGGCATAGATCAATCAGACCGATTGTACGCTCAAACTTTGATCATAACTATTGCCGCTGATTGGCTCTCTGAGAGTCCACGACCATCTGATAGATTTCTCAACTGGTCATTCAGTGAGACATAGAGGAAAATCTGATCTACTTCCCACGGCTGTGTAGTTTCATTGAAACGCTTTCTCAAAACAGCGTGACTATTTCCCTGACAATTGTCAACGATAATTAGTATCTAATACAATTCCAGCAGTGCTTAAAAGTTGAATGAGGCCATCGCAAGTGATCACTGAATAGAACTTGCAAGTTTCTCTACTTGCATGTGCTATTTTTTCGAATCAAACTGATTGTTGGCGCTCATAAGAGTATAAAAATTCGAGTGTTCCGGACATTTGGCACACCCTGTTTTTTCATGCATAGTGGGTTTACGAGTGAACTGAGAGCTGACCTAATATTTAAAACGTTCTTGTGCTTCGCCATAGCGAAAGGTTGCTTGAATCATTTCGAACCGAATAGTTCATCTATCGTTCATGGTGAGTAGGCTGTAGAGCCATCGGTCTCAATTAGGGCTTTCGAGTGAGCAATTAAGACAACTGGGACTCTCAAGTTTTCCCTAACTGTGTAATTCGACTATTTTAGTAATAAACATGCGACGTTTGTTGCTCAGCGACAAAGGTTGCTTTTGTAAGTAAAGAGAAATGCCAACAGCATTGTGACGTCCATAAAGTACATTTATATTCACTTCATTCCTTTGCTAGCATTTAATGTACTTGGAGTTTTAGTAAACTTGAATAATAGTCAAAAACGTTGTTGGTTGTGACCAAAGTTGATCACACTAAGCTTAACCCAACTTGAGATGAATAATTCATCTATCCTACCGAATTCTGAACAGAGTATCATATCTAATGCGGTAATAGGTTTTCTCTCGTCAATCGGCATCGTTCTCTACTTGCTTGTCGTTTTTGTCATTATCAAAAATCCTAAAAAGTATACAGCGAAGAACTCGTATTATACATTCTTGCTGTCGCTAGCCGTCAGCGACATATCATGTTTAGCTTTGCGCATATTTTACAATATTCCCTGCTTTGCTCTAGAGGTGGATTGTTTGGTGATACANTAAATATCCATCGAGTCGCGCCGATGCTCTCCAACTTCAGCAGGAACGAAAAGCCAGATTTGAACGCAACTTAGCACTGCAGTTTGCTATCATTGTTATCGCATTGCTACTCTTGCAGTTTGCATTCAGTGTTTTACCATATTTTTTTGATGGCTCCTTTTTGCTACCATTTTTATCCACTATTTTCGTTAGTTGCAATCCAGTAGTTTACTTGATTTTTAATAGTAGTATTCGTGCCGATTTCGCTCAACTCTATTTCTGTAAGCAAGCGATAGTTGAACCATCGAGCACAATCGCCAAGTAGTCTGTTAATAATAGTGCTCAAGTTTTGCTGTATTTTACCATTTTATTTGACTGCGACATTTTTTTGAAAGCAATGCAGTCGTAGCTTTATCGAATTTTGATTGCTGAATGAGCGTGTGTTTGACTGTATGCTTTCGAAGATCCTACACGGTTTCCTATTATTCAACTAGTGCAGGCTATTAATCCATTGGAACAAGCTATTTTGAAGAGTAAACAAGTTGATATTGCCCACTTTGAGTTCATCGACGTGAGTTGGAAGCATATCTAACAAGCAATTGAATAGCTATACTTCAACAGAACAAGTGTGTGCGCAAATCTGCTTACTCGTATCTGTTGTGTCTATCTGTTAACTGATGGAAATTAAGTGTCATAAATAATGTGAATATAGTGAATGTCAATAATTTTATGTTCAGTTGATTTCATTGCTTTAGTGCAGTAGTCGCACCGGTCCTCATTAGGCTTTGTACTTGTATCGACCCTATTGTGCTTATTTGCTGTTCAGCCTATTATGACGCTGTGTTGGCCTCTCCGAGTTCATTTCTGGCTACCGTACGTTTTTGTCATCTCACTCGCGCGTTTTTTTGGAAAGTGGTATGTACTGGCGTGTTTTTCCCAATATTATACATTTTGTTTTTATCCAACATATTGAGTTGTTCTAAGGCCGATTTAATTATGGCTCACGCGCCTGGAAAAGTCAGTCTGAAACGCGACGGCCACAGATATCGGTTGGTCTGCCGGTTCTCGCCCAAAAGCGACGTCAACGAAAGATCGATTGGTCCGCTTATGAATAAATCACCCGTGTCAACAGTTGCATATACAGTATATGTCGTTTGAACTATCCATGTGTTTGGTAATAAAAGAGATAAAATCAAGATGACACCTTATGAAACAATGCAGACAACAGATAACGACAATGCTAAAATACAATTTTATTCCGCGATATCTTCCACTCGTTCTCTCGCGTCTGAAATTTTTTTTACTCATTGCCCACTAAAGCGCATTACGGAGAGGTTGAAGAGCAGAGCCGCTGGCGCCATTTTCTCCCCTCTCCTTGTTTACATTTTTCCTGAGTTGCAATCCATTTGTTCACTTGTATTTCAATCACAGTCTCCGTGCCGATTTCATGCAGCTTTTCTTTTCATGCAAACAAGTTCGTGTAGAGCCATCCTTGTAAGGATTCAACATACGGAGTGCCAGTTAATTTAATAACAAGGGTGGTTCAAATGAAAACAATAATTTCGCAATACCGCAGTCTCTTACGCAGGCTATTGTGAAATTATTGTTTTCATTTGAACCGCCCTCGTAATTTATGGCCACAATGAAATCGAAGTCGCCCTTTTGCATTATCTTGAGAGTAGGCCGTCAGTTTGCACAGAGTGATCTTACGTGACGGTCTTTGATGCACCGCATATAGAGCATTTAACGTATTTAAAAGATTTAAGCAGATATACAGTTGACTTCTACAGGTAGCAATGACATGTTTTTTTAGTTCCCTTTTGGGATATCTGAAATTTTTAGAAACAACAGGAAAATACAGAACAAAACCAGCTGTCGAGAAAAATCAATCACTGAACGTACGTCAAAGAGTCGAAGTAAAAGTTTCAGTCGAAATATATGCTGTAATATGCACAAATACACTGCTGTGAAAGTTATGATCAGAGCGAGAAATGTTGAAGCTGTTTAGAAACTTTATCGCCATCAAGTAAGAGAGCAATAAGAAAAAATAGAATCTAACAGCATAAGCTACTTGATGTTCGAGCTAACTGATTCAACTGAAGTTTTCTTGCAGAGATATAACTGAACAAAATCTGCGCGAATGCTGCTGTTACAGCTCAAGTAAACCACTGGGTTGCAGGAATAGAAACCAATGTAGATAAGGATGATAAAGACGGGATCATTAATATAATACGGTAGGACATTGAATGCAAACTGCACGAGTAGCAGGGCTAGGACAACGATAGAAAATTGTAACGTTAAACTGCGTTCAAATTTGGCCCTTCGCTCTCTTTGCATTCGAGTAGCATCTGTGCGAAGCGAAATGTTACTAATCTTTGTGGGTCTTTTCAAGAGAATCGCCATATAACAAAATATGAGACATGAAACAGCCACAACTGCCAGGATTCTATCAGACCAAAGAAGATATGGCACACTTGATGAATTCATGTCCATGACAAAATAATAATATTCATAGTCGTAATGACCCTGACAGCACGGTAAAAACCAGGGGAAAGCAAATACAAAACCAAGGAGCCAACTAAGAGCAACGAACTTCCATGCATTGGAACTGCTAAATATTTTTTCATATGATGCAAATTTCAAAACTGCCCAGTATCTATTGATGCCAATAAGTACAAAGGAAACTAATGCCGAGTAGTAAGCCGCAATCAAATACGCACCAATAATCCAGTCAACTGATTCACCATAGACATGCACTCGAAGTGCTGAGCACGGGGCAGTATAAAACATGTACAGAGCCAATGAAGATATCTCGCTGGCAGCTACAGACAGCAATAGTATATAATATGAGTTTTTCGAGGCATATTTTTTTGGATTTTTGATAATGACAAAAACGACAAGCAAGTAAAGAATGAAGCCGGCTGCTGAGAAGCTAAAAATTAGCACAATGTTTATGACATTGGGCTCAGAATCCGGTAGGATGGAAGAATTGTTCATTTTAAGATGGGTGCGGACACGAGAGAGCCTTTGAATATTATACTAGGTCGCTAAGGGCTCGGAACTTTAAGTTGTTTGAAAAAAGTTGATTCAAAGTGCAATCGTTCTCCAAGCGGTCGAGCACGCCAGAATGAACGCTATATAAACAGAAACAGGCGTCGTCGCTGAGCAGCAAAGTAGCACATTTATTATTAAAATGGTCTTGAAAACTGTTTATTATCAAAGCGTTCCATAGTTACGGATAATGAGGCTGACGCTTTGCGAGACCTGCGCGACAATCTAAGATTTATAGGAAGCTGTTGTTTGTAGATACAGTGAAATTCATTTATAGCGGTTTTTGCGGGACCGGCACTTTTTGACCGGTATAAGCGAAATACCGGTATAAACGGACTTGTTTGTATGGGAAGACACGCTTTGGGACCGGCTAAACTTGACCGGTATAAGCGAAAAACCGTTATAACCGAAACCGCTATAAGCGAATTCTACTGTAACACTTTTCCTATTTAATCAAGTCAACCAACAACTTTTATAAATGTACTAACATTTGTTATATTCAGTGGAGCTCTCCATTTATGCTAATATTAGTTCCCTCGAGATCTACACTATTATTTCTATGTCAAAAATATTCCCGTTAATTAGGTCCGGTTTACCGTGTGCCCCAAGATTAGATAGCAGCAGTCTTATTTAAAAGCTTTTAGCAGCAGCGTAGCAATTCCACATATCCATATGGTTAAAAGTTTGACAACAACTGGAATTCATTAGACCACGCCGGCACACTGATTTTGCATCGTGATCTATGATATTTATGCTTTGTTTCACTTTTAGAATTTCCTATTCAGCAAATCTGTTATAAATAAAAGATTGCTTACTGAACTATTAACATTAAAAGCCAAAACCTTTCCTTG
This sequence comes from Plectus sambesii, assembly GCA_002796945.1. Taxonomy (NCBI): domain Eukaryota; kingdom Metazoa; phylum Nematoda; class Chromadorea; order Plectida; family Plectidae; genus Plectus; species Plectus sambesii. The sequence continues at coordinate 5,273 of NIUQ01005113.1, forward strand.
ATTGGCAGGCTGATCGTGCTCATAATTATTTGATTGACGTCAGTCCAAGAGAGCTTTTTGTAAAGTGTCTGATTACTCACGCGTCAATCATAATCAGCAAGAAAATGTTAAATGTGCATGTGCCGCTCTGCTACTCAAAAGATGTGGAGCAGTCACCATCGAACTTTATCATTACGTACAATGTGCAATTACTGTTCACATTTGAATAGCGTGCAATGCTCGAGAAAGGCAACTATTGTTACATGCTCGTGTTTCGTTCTGTTCTAGCATCATAAACGGCTGTCTAGCATTACAAATGCTCCTTAGTAGGTACGGTTGCAGTGGGTCGGCGTGGTTGACAAAAGCTGACAGAACTCATCCAGAGATTATGATCACAGTTTATAACGCAACAAATTAAGATGGATGGAGACTTTAGGATTTCATACGTCTGCTACGATTCAACAAATATTTTTAAGCACAATTAAATCTGTTCCGAGTTCCCTTTCTCTGATACTTACACAATAGCACTTTGATTCCTTATGACTGAGGTCTATCTTAAACACAGAATGTCAAAGCTGATATCATATATTTACTGAAACCTAAGCGTTCCGAAAAAGTCGGCTGGGTTTCAATCAATAGCGCGGCTGCGTTTACTGTCAATGCTGCACAACAAATAAATCGGTTTAATGCACAGCTTTTTTGTTTAGAGTACATTGAATAACAATGCATCATTTTCTAGTGAAGTTTGTAATCGATGTTTCAGTTGTTACTTTCTTGCGCAGATAGAGTACCATAAAGTCAGCACGAAAACTGCTATTGAAGCATAAACTGATTAACGAATTAGAACTAAAGAAAAAAATGAACACACATGCGAATAAGAGGGGGCTGCGAAAAAAGTTTGGCAGAACACTGAAAACCAATTCCGTCAAAATCAATACAATTACAGCGATAGCAAATTGTAACGCTAAGTTGCGTTCAAACTTGGCCCTTCGCTCTCTTTGCATTCGAGCAGTATCGGTTCGAAGAGATAAATGATCAGTTTTGGTGGGTCTCTTCAAAAGAATAGCGGTGTAGCAAAATATGAGGCAAGCAACAACCACAATTGTCACGAATCTGTCAAGCCATAAAAGATAGAATGTACATAATGAATCATAGTCCATCGTCCGCATATTACGCTCGAAACTATACCAAAACCGACAGGTAGGAAAAAAGTTGGGCAAACCACCTAAGAGACCAAGGATCCAAATGAGAGCAATAAGTTTCCATGAATTTGAATTGTTGAATATCTTTTCATATGTAGCAAATCTCAAAACAGCCCAGTATCTGTTGATGGCTATGATAACAAAGCATACCACGGCCGAGTAGTAAATAACATTCCCAAATGCACCAATAATCCAATCTATTGTAGCTCCAAAAATGTGTCTTTGAAGAACTGAACACGGAACATCATAAAATATGCGCAAAGATAAGAAAGACATATCGCTGACGGCTAGAGACAGCAAAAACATGTAATAAGAGTTCTTCTGTGCGTACTTTTTCGGATTTTTGATAATAATAAAGACCACAAGTGAGTAGAGAATGAAAGCCGACCGACGAGAAACAACCAATTACAACAATAGGTACATTATTGGGTTCAAAACTAGATTCGATAGAAGAGTTGTTCATTTTTGAGGTTTGGTGAAGTGAAGCCTAAAACTTAAGTGGAAAATATGCTATGACACCTTATTACGTCAGTTCAGATTACAACCTTCAAATTTATGAAGAATGTCCGCTAAATACAAATGAAACTATGGTATAAAGATGCTTACACACGAATGAATATATCTCAAAAATGTACTTTGGTCGAACAAATGAGTCTTTGAAGCATAAAACTGACTTTCTAGGTATGTGCTCACTTCAACTTCCGAATACCAGGCGCATCGAAATTTATCCAGCAACAGCGTCAACGTTGCTGAGCAACAAACTGATGCAATTACACGAAACCAATAATACAAACTTTAGTTAACACCCAATAACTGATGAGTTCTTGAAGCGGTAGTCTGCGGCGTCTCGATAGGGAAATTGTTAATTTAACGACGACACCTGCTCTTCTAAATTTTGATTTTCGAAAGCGATTATGGTTTCAGAGAAGTGCCCTACAGTTAAATTAATTCACTCCTACCCACTTTCTTTTCACTTCAGGCGGTATTTCTTGCTAGCAGTACTACAGATTTCCTGGAACAAAATTTCCACCGACAACTATACTTTGCTCTTTTAAAAGAATACGAAATTGTCATATGGAAGAGCTTCGACAATCTTTTGTCTATTTTTTACATATGACATCTTCTGCTCTCATATTACGTTGTTCGGGTGCTTTCACCTTTCTGCTGATTATTTATCACGACAGCATCCTTCATGAATGAAGAAGGGTATAACTGGAATGGCAAATGCACCACGATGGGGAGCGTATCCCCAGGCTCTCGGATGTACTAAAAATGTTGATCTGTTCTCACTTTTGACAATGTCTTTGATTTTTTTCAGCTATAGAACTGCTCTTTCTCATCAATTCTTTCTAAAATTGGCCATGTCAGGAAAATCAAGGTTTGTTCCGTAGTACTTTGGATATGGTTTTTGCTCCAGCATCAAACATCAAGTAGTAAGGAGGAAGTGAATCATACTAACTCCATACCGTGATTTTTGAACCTACTTTGGATACGGTTTTTGCGACCACATCAAACATCAAGTAATGATGATAAAGTGAATCATAATAACTCCATACCGTGATTATTGATCAATGGAACATTTTCGCAAATATTTTGTTCATTGAGGCAGTTACGCTGTCTGTAACCGTTGGCCTAGTAGACGCGTAAACAACACTTAATAAGCTTATCACAAGATACCGCATTTATTTGCCACAAAGACTGGCGTAAACAGAGCGTATAAATTCTATTTTCGAATGACGAGCTAAGCCATATCAGCTACTTTGACCAAAGTACCACTCATAAACGACGGAATCGAACGTTCTTGCGCATTTATTGTTATTGCCGACGCTCGATTTGAAAAGTTGTGAACGCCGTTCGCGCTGAACGAACCATGATAAAATTTTCCTGTATCGTTCTCCTGCTTTTATATCGACGTGAGTTTGCTTCAATAACCATAAATATTATCATGATGTACTGCAAATGAAAAGAACCAGTACTCTAATTGCAGTTAGCATTTGTCCGAACTAACAGCATCGAAAAAGTTGAACTCAGTTGTTTTAATGTGTAACTAAAACAGCGACTTTTCGTTTTATTAAGAGTAATTAACATTTTCCAGTACTTTTTTAACATAGCTACAGAGGCTCACTTTTCGACCCTGAAAGTTCTGTCCAGGTTTTGTTAGTTACTCGACTCATTCTCAGTGGACAAAAGTTCTGGAAACCTCTAAACTAAATCATAGTCAGGAAAATAAATTGACTACGCAATTACTCCTTCCTGTACCGCCATTGAAAAAGGGGCAGAGGTTGACGATAGTTTTGGCGGAGGGAAGGCATCTCTCCCAAAATCTTCTACAAATTGAGCCAAACTAATTTGCGCTCGCATGGCAGACTATGGTAGCAATTACATAATTTAATCTGTTTAAGTTTGTACATCCCAAAATCTTTTTGAAAACATCACCGCAGAGCTACTTTCCACTTCCCACCACCCAACTTTCTGTAATAACACTTTATGTGTCAAGGAATTGTAATATTAGGGAAGTCATCTCTGAGAATACTGGCCGCCATGCGGTGACCTCAAATGAATTTGTTCACAGCTCCCATATTTGAACTTTCAATTTGTACCACAATTGTTGACATGTTTTATGCTTATAGACGTCCAGTGCCAAGCGAGTGATGATTATGAAGATTCACCAGCGACTCCGTTTCATCCTTCAGCTCCAGAGATCCCTGATAACGCTAGGAATATAAATTGTTCCACAACTCGCAACGTATACATATCCCAACTTCCCTTTATCGAAAAAGACGATAACTTTTACTGTGGAAATTATTGGTGGGATGAATGGATATATGTGTCGCCCTATTTAAGAATTGTAACCCAATTGAATGCCAGAAGACCATTCCAGCTGCGCGTAACAGTGAGATCTTTCAAGACGGAAACGGTCGGTCCCTATGCAAGTAACTTTTATCGCGGCTTCTGGATTTCACCCAGAAACGACAGTCAAAACTTTCAACCTGGAACTGACATTCCCAATGGGTTCTACGACATCAAGTAAGTCGAAATCCTTTTGAAATGCATTTTTAATATACAAGTAGAATAGCAAAAGTTAAGCTAGATGCTCAGAAGCGACATATTCTTAAGCAATGTGATTTGAGTTGAGCTGCAAAATTCCGAATTTGAAATGAATTCTAATGTAATCGTAATTATAGTGAACGCAACCGCTTGTGTCACCTGAATAAATTTCAAGCAAACTGCGCATAAACGTGGTTACCTGTCGATCAATTGAGTTTTGCGTTCAAACAGCGAACTTTGCAAGAAATTGTGCCAATACACATTAATTCGCGCCTTGATATTTCGCCACTGATGCTCATCAAACTTGTCGGGAGCATCTTTCCCTTCAAAGACAGCCCATCTGTCATGCCCGCGCCATAAATATACAGTCAACATCGTCCATAGCGACACCGCCCATAGCGTCACATCGGCCATAGCGTCACTTTTCCCCGGTCCCGAAAAAGTGTACTATGTTTTGTACAGGCAATTAGTCGGCCATAGCGTCAGGTCATAGCGTCACATCGGCCATAGCGTCACTTTGGGTCGGTCCCGAGTACCATCTTTGACATGTTTACAACACCTGCCATAGCGTCAGTCAGCTAATTAGCCATTTTTGCCCCTCTCCCTCGTCGCCCCAACTGCCTGACCTCGGCAATTGTGAAGGGCGAACCGGGCCAAAACTGTCTTTCTCTCACGTAGGACAGTTCATATGGCTGTTGTGTGCTCTACCCGCACGGAACTTTCATTATTAGCATGACAATTGACTGGATTCTCTCTTTAGAGGCACCAATACAGTTCATTCTATTTGTAAAAATTGGGTCCCGTAACGAAAAACGGCTTACTGTAGAAGTCCATAGCGTCACTCGGCCATAGCGTCACTACCTTTTTTCCGGTCCCGAGGGTGACGCTATGGCCGATGTTGACTGTAGAAGCATTGTGCGTCAGATAATTCGACAATGGTGTTCAAGTAGTTCTTCCACTGTACCGTAGGAAAGCTACTAGTTTTGTACGCCTTCTTATGGATAACTCCAGGGCGCATAGCTAGGTTTATTCAATGTAACGTTTCAGGAAAGCGCAACCTAAAGTGCAGCATTATATGAGAATAGTAGTTAACGTACATTAAAAAAAAAGTGACATCGGGCAAACTTATTATTTCATTGTAATTTTATCATGTTGGTGTAGAGATTTCTCGCTACATGACCAATTTTTGTTTGTTCTGTATCATTTAACAAGTATTTTGCTTAGGATACTAATATTTAAATTTTATTTCTGACCTAAATCTTTCAGTTGCATGGGTACAGATGATTGCTCATTCACAACCGAAGCTAATAGGAACATCGACATCTTCATGTATTTTGACGACTACGCAATCAATAGCTATTCATTCGTAATTGAAGATGTGACGAAACTGCTATGAGCTGAGTCCACGAGCACGAAGCATTCCCTGGGAAAGCCGGATTGCGAGCGAATCCTAAAATCCCATTTGTTTCATTAATTTCAGTTTTCAAGATTCCGGGAAATTTCGATGGTTCTTTAGGCCCGCCTTTATCTGAATGTATACCTATCTGAGCTATGTGCAATGTGAACCATTCTGCGCGCATTAAAATCGGCCTTTAGCCATTACTGCGCCGTGTGATTAAATACTACTAGCGGAGAGCGCTGCGCTAACGCGCCGCGCTATCCGCTTGAGTTTTCGCATGCTACCCATGCTTGACTGTATCACCTGTAGCGCTCAGCGGCATGGAATTTGCAAGCTGCCTTTGGGTCCCTCTAATCTAGTGCTGCTGGTCTTTTATATTTACAAATGCAAAAGAATTTGCACACTATATTCATCGAAAGGCAGTTCAATGGGAATTTTAAAAAAAGGACTTCGCGCAAATATATATTTGGCAATAACCCAGGGAAAGTTCTCGAAGAATCTAGAATGTTCTCCGATCGCTCGTGACAATATCTATCGATTGATGGCACCGGTCCAAAACCGCAATTTGTCAGTTACCGCACGCGCGGATTTTATCTACCCTCAATCACATTGAAACACATATGCGACGGGTTTCGACCACTGATTGATTCCGAGGAAATAGAAGTTTGTTTATTGTATAATTTCAATACAGAAGGTTTTTGGGGGTACTGTTTTGAATGAAACCATTAAACTCTTTCATGTGACACTTAGTCAAAGGGAGATTTGCTTCAAATGTCATATTAAGCCATTTCGCATATTACGGTTTTGCTCTCGACGTGTACATAACAGAAGCGGGGCGGAAGTGGTATGGGTCGGGTGTAGTACCCCTGGCACATACAATCACGGTCTGACCGGAGATCGCTAAAGGTCCAGCCCGAATCGTGAGGTGTTCACATACACGCACGCACACAGACGTTTCTTAATGTAGAGCGTAAGAACTCTCGCAAAGAGCGCAGCGCTAACGCGCCGCGCTCTTTGCTCGAGTTTTTGCCCCATATATCAAGGCGACATGTAATTGTCAGACGATACGTTAGCAATAATCCGTGAATGACCTGATGACTAAAGAAAAGAAATGCGCTCTCGGTAGTTTCCAATGTTAGCCGCGAGAGGGCGCTGCGACGACATTTTTATGGATATAACGTTAATACCGGATGATGGACCCGACCGGACATGGGGTGGGTGGAGTGGGGTACCATTACTGTTTACAACCCTGGTACGACTGGGGCTGGCAAGTATCTGAATAGAGGGGAGAGGGGCGAAAATGTAAATTTCGACACGTTTTTGTATGTAGCGTTAATACCGTATAATGGGCCCGGCCGAAAGTGGGGGTGTGAGGTGGGGTACCCTTACGGTACCCGACCATGGTCCGACCGGGGACCGCAAAAGGTCCGGTCTACCCGAACCGTGGGGTGTCCACGGACACGCACGCACGCACGCACACAGACGGTGCTGGCTTAATATATAGATGCGCAGCTTTAGGCCAGGGCTTCGCCTCCTTTCAAATGGAATAAAATATTTCCCGCGATTCTTGACATGTCCCAGTGCGGCCGTTCTGCAGCACTGAATGTTAATACTACTGTAAATATTTGAAAATCGCTCTTGAACAGCTCGGTATTCTTCTTCCCTTCTAGTATAACGTTTTCTTGTCAGCAACAGATAATAGGAGAGCAGAAATAAGGCACTCCGGTCAGCCTCAACCCCACCAATACTCCTGTGAATACTGAAAAAACTGTTGCATTATAAGAAATGAAATCATTTTTAAATACATTTTTTCGAATTCAATTGCTACTGTTTCTCCGGTCATTTAACACCAAATGCAGAGCAAATTTTGAATTAAACTCCCAAAACCTCCGTTGGAAGCTATCCGTCTTTGTGTGTGACGGCAATTCTCCGTCACGCAGAGTATGCTTCTTGCAGAAGTGTCTGGATATAACTATGTTTTCCCGATTGGAATTAGGGCGGAAGGGCATATTGCTGGCCTAGCAAGACCCGGATGGGAGACTAATTTTTTGGAAATATTTGTTACCGGCGTCTATCTCTATTCTCGATCAGGACGGTGCATCTTTGTGTAAAGCGCGCAATTTTTACACTCTTTGGGGTAAACATTGCTATTTGTGTGTGTGTATGTTTAGTTCAGCAGCGCTTGCATTTTCTTACCAGCGGCTGGCGCGCGATAAGGCTGAAAAGTGAGTGAGAAACTGAGCAGCAATATACCCAATTGTGTTTACAAGAGAAGGAACGTGCGAATAATGAATTGAATATGCTTGTGAAAAGTTTGCGCTGTAGTATTGCTTTCATACCGCCGAATACACGCTTTTGTGCATGAATTGAGTGTACTAAGAATAAATGTTTGCTTTCAAGAAGATCTTTGTGCATTTGAATCAGCACGTTGCGCTCATTGCATACCCTGCAGCGTTGGAACCATGTAAATAATCTGCATCTTTCATATTGTTGCAAATTAATTCAAGATGTCACTGGAGAAAGGTTCAAGCGTGTCATACAAACTTGTAATTGGCGCGCTACTCCATGCTCTCCTTGGCTTCAGCGCTTCACACTATACCACCGCTTTTAATCCAATCGAGTCGCTCGTCAAGGACTTTGCTAATCAATCGATATCGCGTCACTACAATGTCACATTGGATGCGGGTGGAATGTCGTGGATATGGGCGTGCCTTGCAGGCGCCAACGCCCTCGGCGCATTTGTTGGCGCTTTTCTGCTACCATATCCAGCGGATAAATTTGGATCGCGCGATACGGTGATGGTATTCGAGAATATTATAGAGCTGCTGGCTGGTGTTATACAGTTTGTTGCTGTTACGTGGCTGAATTCAGTGGAACTGCTGTTTGTTGGTCGGATTTTTAGGTACGGCGATCTGTTTATGAACCGTTATATGATCTGTGAATAAGCATAGTCCGCGTAGCGGCCCTTAACCCATATTCGTGCGCTTCGCGCGCTAAAATGTTACTAACGACTTGAAAGCTGTTCTCGATAGCGAGGCAACTTCGAAATTTGCCGTCTAATGATTTTTAGTGTTTCATCGTGTTTGTGTATTTTTGGTCAATTGCAACAAAAAGCTACAAATACCATTTGCGCAAAAGGTTTTAATCGGCGGGCGACTTTGAGATGTGCTAAGTTATGAGCAATTAATTATGTCATTAATGTCGATAACCCGAAGTCGCACTACGTAATTAATGAAGCATGATGGATGTATTGGCAGAGGAGTATCCCTCTCTTCCAAACCAACACATAGTTATGTAGTGAGTCTTTGGATACTGATAGGGAACAGAAGTGGTGCTTGATGGAGGAACGGAAAAGATTCCCCATTATTCTGACAGCCTGAAAAATGGTAAATGTGTCAGTTTAGAGAATATTTTTGCTTTGAGTCGAGTAATCGATTACCCTATGTTTCAATTTCAAGCGTTATGCCTGGGCTTATTTCACAGAAGGAAATCTTAGCTCAACTGGCTTGATCTCATTTTCTAAGACCGAGACTATTATATGTGACTTATATAAGATAAATGAATTGAGAAAGGATGACAGTGGATCAACGTCAATGAAATAGACCGCCGTTAAGGGGCTTAAACAGTTCTACCCCCACGAGGTCTGTCAGCAAGTCGCTCTATGCTTTTTTATATATGAAAATATGTACATTCTATATCGACTTTAATGATTTTAGCGGCATCGCGCTTAGCTTCGCCACGTATGTGCCTGTGTTTCTCTCGGAATGTGCGCCAATCAGCCAGCGCGGCTTGTTTGCCACGATTTCTTTCTTGGGCATTCCTTTCTGGAATACAATCGGAGCTACTGTTGGACTGCCTCAACTGTTGGGCACTGCGGATTTATGGAAATGGATATTGATCCTGCCGCTCATTCCTGCAATTATTCACCTGTCGCTTACGCCGCTGTTTCCCAAATCGCCCAAATTTCTCTATATTAGTAAAGGTACAAAGAGAGCACGCTATGAATGCACGAGCAATTTTTTAAGTAGTTTGCCTATTTCGCAGTTGCAGCACGTATTTGCTTCTCCACTTAGGGCTCATTTTAATTTCAGGTAGCGTAGAAGAATCGATTGAAGCTATCATCTTTTACCATGGGCGTACGGTCGATAGCAATACCGTATTGGCGGCGCTTGATCGAGAAGCGCAGTTAGGCCGCAGCAGTTGCAACAAACAGTATGCGACATTAAGGGAGATTTTAAAGACACGCCATTTGCGCATGGCTCTATTCATTTGTGTGGTAGCCAACTGCGCGGCGGAACTGGGAGGCAGTGATATCGCCACGCAGTACTCGACGGGATTCATGACGCAGTTGGGCGTCTCCCGCGAGACGTCTGCCTGGCTCACAGTACTCCTTCTGCGCGCTCCAGCCTGCATTGCCGTCCTTGCTGGAACGATACTGGTAGTGACCGAGTTCCTTTGGAATACTTTTAAACGATTAACTGCCATGAGAATGTAAAACTGAGACACTGACGCGGGTCTAGGCAGCGACATACATTGCAAGGAGGACTGTGCGATCGAGCTATTTTTAACGATGTATTTTAAGCTTTTGGCAAGATTTAGCTATTCGCGAGCATATTTAGCCGTATATATCCTGCTGATCAAAATCAAGGGCGTACACTTGTTTTAGAATAAGCGCAGCATCTAACAACGAGGGGCATGTGGAGATAAAATAATATACGGCTGGCCAAGGTCCAAGTCGTTCCACAAAGTTTCATTTGTAATATGCAAAGAGTATACAAATTTGTAGGTAGAGCGATGCGGCCGTCGTCCACTGATGCTGTGCGGACTTGGCATAGGAGTGTTTGCGACTGGCACTATGTTCGTCTCCGGTCTTGTATCGGTTAGTCTGACAAGCTCAATCATCGGTGTTGTTGGACTGTTCTGCTCGTTGATTGGGTATTACAGTGGACCGAGCTTCGTGGCCAAGATGTTGCCTGGAGAACTTTGTCCGCAGGTGGATCGCTTTGCAATTAAACTAAATTTTTTCAATAGGTTGCTATCCTTTGGAAACTTGTCTTGAACTGTACTTGAACCATTCATATTGGGAGATATTCAGTTGTAGCATTCTACTATTTTACATGGTACATCGCTATCGATGATCATCTGATTTCAATAGCCCCCTTCTCTATCTAGCGAACTAGTGCCATGGGGTGACCTATTATTTATCAGCCGTAGGTATGTATTCAGCGTGCCCAGTCGCTCTATACCTTTCTCATTCTCTCGCAGTAGCTCTGCTTTTGCGTTTGTCTCTCCTCCTCCCCGGTTCCTCCGTTCTCATCAGTCAATCCCTTACATATGAAAATTTGCTAAAAATATATTGTAATTATAAATAAACAATATTATCAATAAAATAAACATTACAAAGTATTTTCCGAAATGATTTGCTTAACATTTTCTGAGTGAGTTTCCAAGATTATCCATAAATTTTCACTGCAGGCAAGTCGTTCGTTGACGAGCGCCATATGCTTTGGTGGAAGTTGGGTGCCGGCAATCGTCGAAATTTTCGGCTTTCCGCCTCTTCAACAATCAATCGGGACTTTCTCTTTCTTACCGCTCTTTGCTCTTGGCATCATTTCTTTTGTGACTTTGTTCATTTATTTGCCCGAGACGAAGGGAAGAGACGTGGATGATATTATTGGACAGTGGGTCTGTAAAGATTTTGATAAAGAGCATACTCACTTGCTGAAGCCGTCCGACAAACTAAACGACGTCTCTAGTGGTTATGGGACACTAACAACACGCGAAAGTTTTTAATGAATTTTGATTGATATTGTTGTAAATAAGAGTTCATCGCTATGTTTCTGGGCTGAAATGTATGAGCCCAATCGGAGTAAATCAAATAATTCATTGCAGTTTTGCTCGCTTCCAACAATCAAATGAAAATTTTCAATTAAAAGTTATGCAATGCTCTGATTGCCGACACGCGTGTCATCCATAAAGTGCCCCAGAAAGCATTCAGGAAAATAATAAACAGGTCCCTCTTAGAATCGCCTCGTCTCAATCGCTGAAAATGGCTAATGACTTCCTCCATCATTCACTATCAAATTTATCGAGCATTTTGGCTACAATCGTAATATCGTCGTATGCCGAGCTCAGCAGGGCTAACTTATTGAAGCTAATAATTTTACTGTAATATTGCGAAGTTTTGAAACAAATTCGATACATGCTCACAATGTCTCGCTCCCCCCTCACTTCAGCGCCAAAGCCGCCAGTCATGTTCTAGAGTGAAGCACTATAGAGCGCTTATGAGTTGACTGAGGCGCCCCCGATAGAGACTGCCCATGGCGTGTCGCGATACCATTTGCCCGTCGCGGACGCTAATTTGCTATCCGTCATTGGACGCATTAATTTCCACTGCACGGAATCCGTGGCTACCTGTTTATCAGGTTGTTCAGATACTGCGTCACTCGCCGACCAAGCTTATGTCAGCTGCTACATCGCGCATTGATGGCGCTGAACAGAACGATTAGAATACTGATTACCTATCTGTTCAAATGTTCATATGCTTCTTAGTTACATAACTTTTTCCTGTGGTCTTCGCTATTAAAATGGTACGATCTTGCGCTTATAATTTTGTTAGTAATTTAATATAGTGCTGATGAAATTATACAAATGATGCAAAACGAACTGAACAACTTTCACAATTCAATATTGATTAGGACTATGATATCAAAGAAAATTGATACAGCACCACAAAATTTCAGTAACTTTACCCAACATATACTCTTTCTCGAGAGAACTTTAGAAGATACCGCCGAATTCACAGTTTACTTCCGTTATCCCGGATCTGTTTTTATACAAGCACAGTTCAATACACTTTAAAACTCATTTCTAACTCGCAAATTTCATACTGCCTATCAATACACAACTTACGCAGCAAGTCTAATTTTTCTATTGACCAGTTTTATTGTAGTTTGGCTGGATTCACGAAAGTTTGCGGCAACTTATCACTCGAAAGTATGGAACGCACGCGTGGGATCGAATCCTGTAAGTCATTGCTATTTTCTCTCACTTTACAGATTTTCTCAGCAGCCATTTTAAAGTTTGAAGATGAGCGGTTGCATCTGTTCCCTTAATATTTGTCCAGAAATCTGATCGTGCTATTTAAACTTTAAGTTTTTTTCAAAGTGCCCTTTACGTTCTCAGTCGACATGCAGAGGGATTGTAATACTGCGCTCATTTCGAACAATTAATTAGAGAATAGCCTTTTTTGCTCTGGATATATCCTATGAACATCAACGCTCCATAGCGTATTTTAGCGACCTGGCCAAATTCAAGCCCGGCACAGAGAACGAAGTTAATCACTACTATGACGATCAAGAGTCGATGCGTCTCATCAGCGCAATCGCCAATATTGTCGGTCAGTTTCACATATCATTGATAGCAGCTAACTTGTGTGTTTACGAATGATTGGCTGTTGACATGCCGTGCGGCCATCATTACGTTTAAGTGTTTACTTCATCATTTGCCCCCTTTTCAATGCTTAACTTTGATGACGCCTTTTTTGTAGTGGGCGTTGCCTCGGGGTGGAGACGGCGTGAAGACTGGGGTTGAGAATTTATAGAGTAGGTAATCTGACATTCGTGCTCAGTAAGAAAGTGTAGCTTAACGCTCCAGAATGTGAAGTGCTTATCCTTATTTCATATGGTGAAAAAGTTGAAGTTTGTACTGCAAGAGAAATGGATACTCTTCCACTTTGCAATGACACAGTGATTGATGGCTTTATTTGGGATGAACACTCTCCAGCGAGTGTGAAAAAGATCCTCTGTCCTCACGAATGGAGTTACAAAAAAACAAACTGCTCTACAGACTATTAATAGGTCGTGTCCTTTAATCCGAAGGAGAATTCGGTCAAATGACTGCTGGTACAATTACGCGCTCATATCGTTGCACAGCACGGATTTATTTTACTAAATATATAAATCACTGAGATATGAGATCACGGTCTGTGTGTATCTCATACTTTTGATACGAGATCATAGATGTTTCAAATAAGATTTTCGGCCAGCAGAAATAAATAATAGTAACTGATATAACATGAAGTAGGCTGAGACAAAACTTTTCAGAGCTAACCGTCGATGAAGTGTGGGAGGAATACGGTCGGTTCCTCATAATTTTCACAATGGAAACAGGCTGGAATGAACTACTACGAGCTATGGCTTTCGACCTCCAGGTGAGATCAAATTAATAATGCATGAATCTCGAGCGTTCTACTCCGTTCGAATAATGACACTCTACGCACGCAAGCGCGTGACATACGATATTTCCTCATATCACAGCTGTCAAACAAGCATGTGGCTTGAAACCAAAAACATTTCAGGAATATTATCAATGAAATTTTATGAAACATATGCGCTCTTTAAGCAGAACAAAATATTTGAAGCCTTGAATAACGTAGCATCAAAAAAGCAATGGATTTACTCTACCCAAAATCCGAAATCGTGAAAGTTTGAGTTCAAATATCTGCGAATCACTTGGCTTTGGCTACCTTTGAGAACTGAAATGCTGTGGAGTTATAAACGCTCGTTTTTTCTTCGTCATTAGCAGAGAATGAAATTTTGGTCTCTCTGCGGCAGGAGCTTAGTGGAAATCTAACTAGTCGATATGCCGATTCGTTTTCAGCTCTTTTTCCGACACATAACTTGGTTCCGCAAAACTTCGCGCACAATCAAACTGGGTGATAGGGTATTCGTTATGACAAATAGTCACGGGCAAAAAATAGTGACAGTAACATGTTTGCTCCACTTTACTTTCTTTCATCGCTCTTTTTTAATTTATGCTTGACATCTGAGCTTCTATCAGTGATCACTTATCACTAATCATTTATTCATTTTACCAGAAAACACTTTAGAGTTTTTTGGACAGTCTCGATGCTTTGCACTACTTTATCGATCACGTCGTGTACAAGACGAAGCTCAAAGGGCCGTCCTTTCGCTGCGAAGCGAAGCCAGATGGCACGCTTCTCCTGCATTATTATTCAAGAAGAAGAGGACTATTCGCAATCGTCAAAGGTATGATATTCAAATTCGCATAAGACAGTATATTCTCATCACTTCTTTTGTTGATTCGCGGCGAAACTGCTTGTCCCCCCTTTCCAAGAATTTCATGACTGGTGTTGCAGCCGAGCAAGGGGCATATATTAAGAGGTGTGTTCTTCATGTGTCACCTCTGGGCACTTCTTAACGCTCCCAACATATCGTTAAGGCATATTTATACTTCAAAAATAATGTGACAAGCTTTTGAGTAAATTAAGCATAATATTAGCTTATGAATTATCTACTTTAACAACAATCAAGGAGCACAAGCGCATAAGTGACTTCTCGTCGTAAAGTTTGAAATAAATCAACGACAGATACGACAACATTACTTCTTATTTGCTGATTAATACGTGTCACCTGGGAAGTTGAAAAGACAACCGAATACAGAAAATCTCAATTCTTATATAGCAATTGCGCCCATTTAGCTCAATCCTGTTTTTAGGATTAGTGACGGAGGCGGCCCAGCAGCTTTTCAGCACTAATGTCGTTGTGACGGTGCACGAAAGGGTGAAGGAGCACCTGCAAGCAGGAATCAGCGAACATGTCGTGTTCCTGGTTCAGGAAGTTGGCAGGAACGTGGACACATTCGCGCTAACGCCTTTTCTATCAAGTTCAAATGAGTCATTCTACGCCGACAAAATTGAGTCCGCGGTATGATTGGCCACATTACGGCCGCTGATTGAGTAAACATTCAGGCGCAAATGGCACATTCGTGGTCGGTTGAGCATCCTCACTGCCTTTTGTCAGGACATTCGCGAGTCCGAATAACAAGCGTTCATTATGTACCGCTAACGAATCAGTCTGCGCAAAAATAAGCAATTGTTATAGTATGCGTCAGTCATCATTGCTTTCAGATGTAGCCGAACAAATGAATTTTTTGCGACACCAAGCGTATAGCCTCTTTTTGCTTTACGTAGCGCGTTATTGCGACAGGGCTGTATCAACCATTCTAAGAGCCGCATTCAAATTTCCTCCATCCATATTCCTTTACCAATGTGCAAATTTTTTTAACTAATTATTTTTGGCTTACAAACGGTGCTTGAGCTTTGCCAACTGACCATGACGCAGCAGACTATTTGGACAATTTTAGCGCGTGGCATCAATCGGTTTTCAATTGCCTTCGCTCTTTTTGGTGGATATGCGATATAGAAAGGCGCAAATCGTGTTTAATGACAAATGAAGTAAATCTCAGAGTAAAGCGATGGTCAGGGCCAGTTGAAGCCGTTTTAAAAATTTGCACGTTATACCGCACTCAGGTATCATCTCCATGCGGACGCAATCGAGAAGCGGGCGGTTTCTGACGCTGAAGCCGTCAATAATATATCCTAAACCGAATTAACCCTCAAAGATGCATTCTTATTTTAGGGGTCTTATCAAATGACCATCAACGACTTCAACCGCGCTTTCCCTTTGCATTTGTGCTTCGACCGAGATATGGTCATCGAACACTGCGGTTTGTAATCACATTTTGAATAGCTTCGTCTGCTCTCATTGGCGGGTTAGAGGGCACATTGCACTGTCACAATGCTCGGATAAGAGTGAGCATCATTGAGCTCGATTTGCGGAGATGTCTAAAAACTATGAAGGGGATGGGCGGAAATGAATCGCAAATTTCTCGCCCCAACTTGTACAGTATACCGTGCCACCGACTGCAGTTTTTAGGTGCCTTCATCAAGGCGGCTTTTCCGTTTTGCCGCAAGAAAACTACTAGGCTGTCGGACGTTATGCAGCTGGTCCATCCCGAAATTACACTCAGTTTCAAGTCAATACTGACCTTCCGCAACAGTTTGTTTGTCTTCAAAATGAAGCAGATTAGTCGAATGGCGGGCGGACTGGAGCG
>NIUQ01005114.1:0-11612 GCA_002796945.1 Plectus sambesii
ATTATTAATGGTAAAATAAATCCTAGTTGAATATTATTTCTAACCCCAATCTTTCTAAAACTGAAACTATTTTCTTATTAATGATAAAGAGAGTCTGAATAATTTCAGGTCCATGTGATACTGATCCTTGCAAGAACGGTGCCACATGCGAACCTGCATATTACAACGTTACCGACTACCAGTGCATAAATAAATGTCCTTCTACCTGCTATGCACGGCAGTGCGAAGAGTGCGTCCGAGACTCATGTTCGTAATTTTTTTGTTTGTAAAGCATAAAAACACTACTGGCTTGTTCGATGAGAGTGCGATGGCAGGTCATATTTCACTGATATATAATGATTTACATAGTCGATTTCCGATTTGAGTGCTTTCAAGCGTTACTGAAACGAGGTTCTGGAGTCTAAACCTTGAGTATATGTTTGCAACTAAAAGCTCTAAAAACTAATGTGCACGGTATTATTCACCTATAATCGACAAGCATTTTCATAATACAGTCAATGTGAACAATAATATTGTTGACGGTAAACTTTTTCAGCCGTGTGCACGAGTTGTCCAACTGGTTTTACGCAAGCAGTTCCTGGTTCCTGCTTCGCAGTATCTCCAGGAACGTACTATTTTAAAGACGCAGATGCGTACTGCATCACTGTTGGCGGTAGATTTGCTACTGTAAATAACTCAGCTGAAGATTACGCAATACGCAGTGAGTGTTTTTCAAATTCTCTTTCAGATATGATTGCCCGCGCTACATAAAACAGCTTCTCTCGTAAAATTTGATACAAGCAGAATTAATAGCGATCTGATATAGCTTGCTATATCAGCGTTTGATGTGCTACAGTATATTACTGACAGATACTATTCGTAAGGTTCATAAAAATTTCGAAACTGTTTAGTTATGGAA
Source organism: Plectus sambesii (assembly GCA_002796945.1). Taxonomy (NCBI): domain Eukaryota; kingdom Metazoa; phylum Nematoda; class Chromadorea; order Plectida; family Plectidae; genus Plectus; species Plectus sambesii. The sequence continues at coordinate 899 of NIUQ01005114.1, forward strand.
GCATTTTATGAAGTATATTAATTTGTGCAAATGGCTGCAGATATTCTGGTAATGATGTATTTGGAATCAACTCAAAACAGATATGTAGCTGAAAATAATGAGCGAAGTTCAACTTTAGCAAATAAGATGGGAAGCACCCAGAAAGCCAGAAGCAAACCAATAGAACCACGTAGAAACTTTATTTGAAAATATGCAAAGACTTGGGAAAATCAAAAATTTTATTCGAGGGAGATTCTATCTCCTGTTTCTCTAAAATTTAATCTCTTATTCAACAATGCAACTCTTTTATAAGCTAGAATACTTTATTACCATTATTAAATTGCAGTTTAGATGCGAATGATTGATAAAAATTCTCAATTACTGAAATTTATACAATTTCCACTTTGGAAAGGACGCTTCCCAAATCTAGCTGAACAAATTCAAAATCGAAGAGGGCATTTTTAAGTCAAATCAATATAGGAAATGCCCTCTTTAATTTTAAAAATTGCCTTGCTTGACTCTGGAAATGTCCTTATTCAAGCCGAAATCGCTTATATAGGTATAATTCACTACTCCTTTGAGGACTTCTGACTGACACTAGTACAACAAGCTCTCATTGGATTGGGTTTGGCGATCCGAGCAGTTCAGGCACGTTCCAGTGGGCCGATGGAAGCACCAGCACATATAATCGAAGTGTTGATGGTGGTGAGTCGTGCTTGAATTTTTTTTAATTGAGAAATAATCGCTGAGAAATTTTGCAGCTTTTGGCGGCATGTGCTACTCGGTTAAGTCTTTCAATCGTACTGCGGTATCTGCGAATTGGGCATCAATTAGTTGTGGTACAGCTTACAAAGTAATATGCAGATCGCCTTGTCCAATTGGTAAGGTCTTTTTTGCACTGCACATGCTAGAAGAGCACTTTCTGAATACTTAAAACATTGCTTAATGGGCGCAACGAACGCTAATCAGTTTATGGAAAATGCAACTGACAAGCCTTCAAACATCAGATAGCGCACTACTTTTAGAATGGGTAAAAAAAGGATGAGGTTTTCTTAAAAGAAGACCGCGAGGCCTCGAGCTACATATCACGGAAGATAGATCTAGGGCGGGCCTACATATTGAGAGGATCCACAGGAGCCGCACCCTCAAGGTGTGCCTGAGACAAGCGAAAAAGATTGATTTTACTTGCAAAATCTCGGATAACATTTACAAAAATGCAGTCTTTGCGCTATTTGCCCACCATTATCACCAAAAATAAAACAGAAAGCCGAAAAATCCTTAAAAAACTGTACAAAAATGAAATATATATTGACACACTGTATCCCCCTAATGCAATCAAAGTGTTGGCCGTGCCGCAATAAAACCCTGAGAACATATGAGGATATGCGCATATCAATCAATGTATAGCTGCATCAGAAGCATTTTGCATGGGGGTTTGATCGCTGTGCACACACTGCGCTCTTCAGAGGACGAAAAAAGTTAAATTTTGGGTGCATGCTTAAGCAAACTTTTATCTGTGTCAGTCACGCCTTGAGTGTGCGACTCCCATGAATCCCTTCAATATAGAGGCCCACCTTAGGGCTATCCTCCGCAATATGAAGCTCAGGGTGCCTCACTGTCTTATTTTTTTAAAATTTTTGATCCTTTTGTTTGACCCATCCCGCAAAGGACAAAAGCGGCTCTGTCACATCGATCATTTTTAGAGGAGAAATAGTTCGGTCAGTTCGATAGCACGATGTACACTGCTGAAATTGCTGCGCGGAGCAATGTAAGATGACGTCAACGACAGCAAAAATTGCGCGAATGTTTAGTTGTAAATTGTATGTGTCTCAGTTTGAAATTTTCCTTCTATCGTGATCTTTTTTTATAAAACAGACTTATTACAGTGGCAACAACAGAAGCACCAACGACGGAAGAACCAACGACGGTAGAACCAACGACAGAAGCACAAACGACGGAAGAACCAACGACGCAAGAACTAACGACAGAGGAACCAACGACAGCAGAACTAACTACGGTAGAACTAACTACGCAAGAACCAACGACGGAAGAACCAACGACGGAGGAACCAACGACACAAGAATTAACGACCGAGGAACCAACTACGGTAGAACTAACTACGCAAGAACCAACTACAGAAGAACCAACGACGGAAGACCCAACTACAGAAGAACCAACGACGGAGGAACTAACTACGCAAGAACTAACTACGCAAGAACTAACTACGCAAGAACTAACGACGGAAGAACCAACGACGGAAGAACCAACGACGGAGGAACCAACGACGCAAGAGCCAACTACGGAAGAACAAACGACGGAGGAACCAACGACGCAAGAATTAACGACCGAGGAACCAACGACAGAGACACCAACGACGCTAACTCCAACGACGGAAGAAGCAACGACAGAAGAACCAACAACGGTAGAACCAACGACGGTAGAATTAACGACGGAAGAAGCAACAACGCTAGAACCAACGACAGAAGAACTAACTACGCAAGAACTAACTACGCAAGAACCAACGACGGAAGACCCAACTACAGAAGAACCAACGACTGAGGGTCAAACGACGCAAGAACCAACGACGGAGGATCCAACAACGTTGACAACAACACTGCCTGAAACGTCGACTTTCCCTACCACTCTTATACCGACTACTACAATTACATATGGAGATCCATGCATCGGTGTTACCTGCTCGAACAGCGCAATTTGCACAACATCAGAGTACAATGCCAGCGATTATGAGTGCAAAACAAACTGTCCAGCTAATCACTATGGACAACGCTGTGAAGCGAGTGCATCATCTTCAGGTCTGGTGCTAATATGCTGCTGTGAATGTGACTGAGGGAGAATTAAAGTTGAGCAGAGATATAAGAGACTTTCCTCAAAGACTTTTCGACAAAATTATCTGCATCCTTTATTGTGCGCTCAATTTCTCGTTGTAACAAAGGCTGGGACAACTGGCGATTGCAGTTCTCTTAATTTCCATTCCCCTCGACTTTTATTTCATATACTCGAATATATCTTTTAAGTGGTTTTTAGTTTACTTTAAAGTAACGTTGATAATTATACAATGGCGATAGATTCGTACTCAAGTAGGAAGGCTGATGTAGATGCAATTGAATCCAAATGTGAGAGAGTGCAAGGGAAAGCAAAAAATAATCCGATACCAAGGTTTCTCTTGGATGTGCTGAGTGAAGGAGGGGAGAGTGCCATTCTGTTTTTAGAAACGGTCGCCAAATACACTCGAAAATCTATATGTTTCCCCAGAGTTTTGATCTTTGCAAAAAGTTTTAGCGTCAGCTCATTTAGCTCTTAATTTTTATGAAGTGCTAGTTGTTCACTTGCAGCTGTGTGCCAAGCCTGTCCAAAAGACTACTCGCAAAGTGTACCAGGTTCTTGTTTCACTTTGATGACTACGGCAGGCACTCAATCGGAAGGAGTCAGCAATTGCAATAAAGTTCTCGGCAATATAACATCGATCAACACCAAATCGGAGGAGTACGAACTTCGAAGCAAGTTGAACTTTTTCCATGAAAGGAGTGCTTTGATCGACTATCAAGTTGGCCTAAATGTAAACATTCAGTGATGCAGAATCCGAATTTTGCTTGTTTTTGCTGAAACGAGCCATAAATGATCGAATACTGCGAGTTAAAGATATAGTCAAGATCCGATCGTTAAAGATAGTTGCAACACATCTTTGATATTTGCGCACAAACGATCAAGACTACATAAAAATCCATTTTGAATTTGAACAGCTTGAACACCGTATAAGTTTCGCTGTATTCGCATTCTTTGACTATTTCAAAGTCACTTTAGCAAAAATGAATGCGAAATTCGGATCCCGCACCATTGAATGCAGATAATCAGGCCAACTTAATATTTGAGCGGAATTCCCCCATAAACATCTCGTTTGATGTATATTTAGAGCTTCTGGAGTTACTCAAAGTACCAATAGCATGGATTGGATATGGAGATCCCTCAGGCACAGAGTCATTTACTTGGGCGGATGGCAGCTCCAGCCTGTATACTTTATGGGACGGCGGACGTATGTACCATCTTCCGAAATAACTTACTTAGAACACGTTTAAGAACCGTCAGCGGATAACTGCGCGGCGATTACAAGGCTCAGTACCGGAGCGTCCCAGAAATGGACGACCGCAAGTTGCAGCACATCTTACCCTGCAATTTGCAGAGCGCCCTGCGCGCGTAAGACATTTAAGCTGCCGTAGTTTCCTTAGTGATCTGCACAAGAGTATCAGCTTCATTTTTTAAGCTCGCAGTTTCTTCCTTCAGACAGAATTTTAAAATGCTCTTTATAGCCGCAACAACAACTTCAACCATGTCTTCAAGTACTACGACAACTGTCCCGACTACAACTTCCATAACAGATCCAGCCACTACGTCAACAGATCCAGCCACTACATCAACAGATCCAGCCACTACATCAACAGATCCAGCCACTACATCAGCAACTATGCTAGAAACAACTACTACAACGCCAGTTATAACGACGACAACAACGACACCACTGACTTCCACTTCTACAAATTCAGAAGAGATAAGCAGCACAACAACACCAGAGCCTTCCACCACCACAACACCTTTAATGTCGACCAGTACGACAATTCCAACGACAACCATAACAACAGATTCGACCACAACGACGACTTCAACAGAGAACCTCTCCTCTACTACAACAACACTACCGACCACTACTTTAACAATAACAGAAGGAGAAACTACTAGTTCAACAACTGAGCAATCTAGTACCACAACAATTACATTAGCAGACACCACAACTACACTCTCTGTTATTAGCACATCAACATCAGCAACAGTTCAACCCACAATCTCGACAACATCAGATGATATCGGTACAACAAGCTCCTTATCATCCACTACCGATCCTTCGACAACAGCAACAATGCAAGTAACTTTCTCCAGTTCTACTACTACTACTACAGAATCACCTTCATCGTCGTCAACAACAGCAGCGGCACCAACCACGTCGTCTTCACCTTCCGAAACGTCAAGCGCCTCAAGTACTAATTCGGCAATGCCAACAACAAGCACTCTCACAAAAACGCCAGATATGACGAGTTCATCAACGTCTGATCCATATACATCATCGTTAACTACACCCAGTACGACCTCATCAACTTCATCAATTACTTCAACGACACAGCCAGAGACAACATCAATATCAACAACCAGTGCGCCAGAACTTTCATCGACATTATCCTCAACATCAGTGACTACTACAAGCACCCTATCATCAACTACCCCCGACCTGCCAGAAACCACTTCATCGACTGAAAGCACGATCACAACTAGAAGTGCTGAAAGTACTACAAAATCAATAACAAACAGTCCAAGAAGTAGTTCAACATTGACGTCAACCACTATAAGCTCAACAGTTTCTACCACAAATCTGCCGACCTCTGAATCTCAGAGTACCTTATCGTCTTTGACGCCAACATCGGGTCAAACAACGAGCGCTATCAGCAAAGAAGTTCAGTCGAGTTCCAGTTCGACACAAGCCTTCTCGTCAACAATGATGTCCACTACAGATGGTTTGTTTATATCAAAAATGACTAAACAGCCATGTTTTCCATTGCAGAAGTAGCTTCGTCAGCAACATCTCGTTCGCTCAGTACTACTCCGGCATCCGTCTCTACCTCAAGCACTGATAACAAGGGGCTTTCGACTACAATAACAGGCACAAGCTCGAGCCAGGCTTTGTCAAGTTCAAGCACAACGATAAACAGGACTACTCAATCATCTACTATATCATGTATTTAATAATCCTATATTAGCGTTTATTTGGATTTCCGTTGGCGGCGCATCTTCCCCACTCCGACTAGATCAGTGGCGGGTGGCTGGATGACTTAGTATTCCTGAGATAGCGACTGTGGAGTTTTATCACTCTATCTGAATTCTGTTAAATTGAATTTGTCAGCCAACAAGAAATTCAAAAGAAAGCTAACGGTTGCAATTCGTTCCAATGCGCAAAATCAGCGGATACCCCTTCCTCAAATGTTGACTCGATTCGAGTCATAGATAAATAATAGAACTGTCTTGTGTACTTCATTGTACCATTGAGACTCTGAATGTTGAATCAAAGGTCAAACACACTTAAAATTTCATAGCAACTGATATATTTTTATTACAGTCATCTCATATTTATAGATTATGGCCCGTGCTACAATACTGCTTGCGCGAACAATGGAACATGCATTTATAGTTTGAATCAGCACGTATGCAGATGCGATATGGATCATACGGGAACACTGTGCGAGACATGTAAGTTTCTCTTATGGGCAGCCAATATGATTGTCGTGTCATGAGGACGACACGTAATTTATGCAACTGTAAAGCGAAACATTTAATTTATTAAATTCAAAACAGTTCAAACACCATGAGCAATGATTAAAATAATTTAGCACAAAACAGAATAGTCTGAATCCGAATATCTATTGAGATAGAGCCACAATAACTGCTTCCGACGATTCGAATTCCGCAGTGAAGATTTTACAGTAGTTACCTTGTAGAAAGACGTTACTGTCAAAGTATGCGATATACCGAGTACACGGTCTCATGTGTAAAAAAGAGAAGTTTAGGGCTAAATTTCTATTACTAAATTTCAGCGATAAATCAGTGTACTTCTAATCCGTGTCAGCATCAGTCAACTTGCATTGATCGATATGGATACTACCAATGCGTTTGTCGGTCGGGATACAGTGGTACAAACTGCGAAAATGAAGTTAATACATGCCTCAGCATTCCCTGTCAAAATGGTGCAACCTGCAGTCATAGTTTCGACTTTTACTCGTGCAAATGCAAGGAGAAGTTCACAGGCTACAATTGCGAAACAGGTTTGTGGAATATTGCTGTAATAAAAGACGAAAAGTTTTGTATGCGAGGAAATGTTTGTAAACCCCACAGAACTTCAGCTTAAAAAATGAAATTATGCAAGAGTAGTAACCGATCTAACGCCTAAGTCGGAAATTAACTTTAAAAACGGAAAAATTAATCTCTTAGCAATAAATAAGGTTTGAGGCTAGAGAATACAAATTTAGCGACAATACTCTTAATCGTCTTTTAAAGAATTTGAACATTTTGTACAAAAATCAGTGTAAGAAATTTTTTGATAACCAAGCTGACACTAATTGAATATACAGTACGCTATTCATTGGTTCGCAACCGAATTTGCCGTGCATAGCGGAATTAATACTCATACAGCAAATATCAGCAAACTTATTCTAACTCTTTGTAATCCATAATATGTAAAATATTAATGCATTTATCAACTATATAATGATTGTGCGTGCAGTCGAACGAAAAATTTTCTAACTTTCAGAGATTACAATATGCCTCAGTGATCCGTGCGCGAACGGGGGAGAATGCCTATTGGTGGGTGGAAATCGATTTATGCCGCCTACAGCCTTTCGATGTGAATGCGCGCCTGGATACAAGAGCGAGCTGTGTGAGGAGGGTAAGAATTTATAGTCGATGTTACAGTTTCTGAATGAGGATAATTACATGATCAAACAAGAGCCTTGGTTGAAATGCGCCAATTAATTGAGCTTCTATTAGGCAACACGCATATGCGTACATCGTGACAACATTGGGAGTGCGCCCTTTTGACTTTTGTTCAACCTCGTCTCATTCGTTACGTTATTCGCTCTTTTTCTGTACGATGCGCTGAAATTCGCAGATTGGTAAACTTCTTATATCAAGTTGCAGCGCGCACAGTTGCTAGAAAGCAGCGTTCGAACTGCCGCCTTCTTGTGTCCTCTCGGTATCGGCTTGATTGATTTCATGTTAAACTCATGATGCATTAATTATTAAACACGCAGATTCATCCTTGTTTTTAAGCACTGCGTTGTACTTAATTTCACTTTTATTTAGCGATGACGTCATGCAATGACAACCCGTGCAGGAATGGTGCTTCGTGTAATCCGACGGCTACGCGATTTACTTGCGCTTGTCCATCAGGATTCGCCGGGCTCTACTGCGAAACAAGTAAGTTTACTGTGAGGAATGCACCCTGCCACCCTAACAGACTGGCATTTGATCTCTCAATTAGATGCCCTTTTTTGCAAATCCTTCATGTGACACAATAACGATACTTTCATGTCAAAGTGCTACTGCAAATCGATGCTGCAATAAGTTAGCTACGTATTTACTTAGTTGTAGTTGAATAGTTGTTTAGCCCTATACACAGGAATAAAAATCGAAATTTCCATCCACGCTTTGAGATACTCAAGTTTACATCGTATTTACCGTACAGCTGAGAAGTTCAGGACCACCGATTCAAAGTACGAGAAGCGTTAATCAGGCTGTTTTGAGAATAATCACATCATCAGTCAGGATTGAGGGACATTATAGCGCTAAACTCTCTCGAGAAACGGTGCCTTATCGCGGCGAGAGAGTTTGTGCACGTCTGAGAAGCTGATCGCTATACCGTCGAGAGCCTCGTGCTCTCAGAAGGGCCACCCAAGGCGGGAAGACTTCAGTGGAGACGTCAGACGAAACCCGTTTCAACAAGGTCTCCACACGACCTTTTCAACTAAATTGTGATCCAAGAAAGCAACGGGAAACTACTTGGATTATTCTTCCCTTGAAAACTTCAATGATGGCAAACAAAATCAATGGCCCCGAGTATCGGCGTCCCTTAAATGGGACAGGGGTGCTAAGAATCTCCGAGCTTGCGTCAACGAATTCTTTAAAAGTAGCAACTTGGAATGTAAGAAGCTTACTCCAAGCAGGAAAACTAGCCAATGTCATACAAGAAATGGATCGACTCAAATTCAACCTACTCGGTTTAAGTGAAACCAAATGGCCTGGAACAAAGAAGTTTAAATCAAGCGACCACCACGTCTTCTGCTCCGGAGGAGATGATAACACCCGACAAACATATGGCGTCGCCTTTGTGGTTCACAAGAAATTAGCAAACAAAGTCACCAACTTCACTCCAGTATCAGAACGAATCGCACTATTACAGCTAGCAGGCAACAAGGTCAACGTGAATGTGCTTCAGGTCTACGCTCCAACAGCAGACAAACAAGATCATGAAATTGAATCGTTCTATGAGCAACTAGCCAACACGCTGAAACCGCTGAAGAAACATGACATCACCATAATCCTTGGCGACTTCAATGCCAAAGTCGGTCATGGCCGACTGCACAACATTGTCGGAGAACACGGTTTGGGAACAAGGAACGAACGAGGTGACAGACTGGTCCAGTTCTGCCAGGAGGAACGATTCAGTATTGCTAACACCTGGTTCCAGCTACCACCGCGACGACTGTACACGTGGATCTCACCACAAGACTCTGACAACAACACCATCAGGAACCAAATCGACTATATACTAATCAACATCAGGTTCAAGTCTAGTGTACTCAAGGCAAAAACCTACCCTGGAGCCGATATATCGTCAGACCACAACCCAGTAGCAGCAACAATACGCCTCAAACTACGATCAGTACAACGAATGAGCACGAGAAGAGCCAACCTGGAGAAGCTCAAGGACCCCGCCGACAAACACCAAGTACAGCAACACCTCAACGACAGTATCCGCTCAATCACAACGGCAACAGCAGACGTCCAGGAATACTGGCACTCACTCAAACAGTGCATTCTAGAAACAACAGAGACTATGCTGGGACACCAGGCACCAAGGAAAAAACAACGGTGGATGACCCAACACATTCTGGATCTAATGAGCGAACGAAGAATATACAAAAATAACAACTGGGAGAAGTACAAGGAAATGCAGCAGAAAATCAGAGAAGAAATACGACAGGCAAAAGAAAAGTGGATGGTAGAACAATGCGGTGAGATTGAAGAGCTAATTAAGAAAAACGACCACTTCAACTTGCACAAGAAGCTCAAAGAAGCCGGCAACATCTACAGACCAGCTCCAACACCAAGCTTATATGCGGACAACAACCAACCCATTCTAGACAAGCAAGAAAAACTGGACAACTGGACAAACTACATATGCAAGCTATTTGGCGCCGCAAGAACACCTGCAGAAAAAGACCAACAGGCGCCGGAAGAAGCTCTCCACATTCTAACATCGGAAGTGGAATATGCTATTAAAACAGCAAAGTCAGGCAAAGCATGCGGGCCAGACACAGTACACGTGGAATTGCTCAAACAATTAGACAACGACAACATCCGACAACTGACTAATTGGTACAACCAAGTGTACAACAGCAGCAACATCCCATCCGACTGGCTACAATCCATCTTTGTGGCCATACCAAAGAAAGCAACAAGTCGGAAGTGCGAAGACTACAGGCTGATAAGCCTGATGAGCCACGTGTTGAAAGTCTTCCTGAAGGTGATACAACAACGCATACGCTGCACATGCGAAAATGCACTGAAGAATACACAGTTTGGCTTCTGCAAAGGACTAGGCACAAGAGAAGCAATCTTCGGTCTACAGATACTACTACAGCGATGCTATGAACATCAAAAGGAAGTTTACATCTGCTTCATTGATTATGAGAAAGCATTCGACTCAGTAGACCATGACCGACTAGCCACCCAATTAAAACAACTAGGACTGGATAAGAAAGACATCAACTTCATCATCGCCCTCTACTGGAACCAGACAGCCCAGCTCCGGTACGACAACGAGCTGACAGACCCAATACCAATACAAAAAGGAGTGCGGCAAGGGTGTCCATTATCACCAATCCTGTTCAACATCTAC
>NIUQ01005115.1:0-11645 GCA_002796945.1 Plectus sambesii
TTGCCAGCCGATGACACAAACAATATGTTGTGCTTCCACACCGTTTCCTCAACTGCCTTCACTATTCGCCTGCAAAATTTCAATCAATCAAATCATTAGTTTACGCAGATATAAAACGATAAACAGTAACTATGAAAGGCATAGTTGATCATAAAGCTTTATCGACGCCTATAAAAATGTACAAACTTCACTTAAATCAGCTGTTTTCTGAACCAAATGCAACATTTTGCTGAATTATGTATTAAGAAAGTATACAATTCAAAGTGTAAATACTTAAATAATAAATAGACAATGAAATGCGAGAACAATCACTAAATAAAACTAGATGAAAATATTATTTTTGCGTAAAACCAACCATCGGAAAGAGACTACTGTCAACATGAATTACCATTTATTGCCTAGGAACACAAACAAAAACTATTATCGTACCCAGAACTGAGAAGATGAGTGCCTTCGCCATACGAGTAATTGATTACATCGACGCCGAGCTCGACGCACCGATTCAGCTAAAATATTTCAAATTACTGCTGATCATATAACTAACCATTCAAGCTTATCACATGGATGCTTAATCTGTAAATCTGCATAGAAGCTTTAAAGGTCTATAGCACTTCTTTCCATCAATTTACGCACGTAAATCAAAAAGTGACTACCATTTTTGATTTAAAAAAAGGTATTTCGGCAGCGAAACGCGAGCTCATCTTTGCCAATTATGGTGGCTGGTGAGGTTTCTTGTTACTGATCGAAATTTTTTGACTATACACTATCATTCGTTTATACAAATATCGCTTATACTGATCATTTTGGCCAGTCCCCGAAGATATCATTCAAGAAAATGGAGTTATCTTATATCGATAATTTTGGCCGATCCCCGAGTATCAGTATAAACGAATTTCACTGTAAGATATATGAAACGGGCCCAATAACTGAATAGGAAGGATACCAACCGCTCTAGTAAGGGCGGTGCCTGTCTCCATAGCCGACAAGCGTTGGTCGCCGATGCAGAGCGAAACAATCTGCGCGCCGGGCGCCAGTCCGTTCTTATCCGGATCGTTGGGAAAGTAGGCGGCGGCAATGTTGGCCACGTGGGTGCCATGGGAGCCGGGCGTCGCCACGATCTCCAGTAGCTTGCCGCTGTTGTGCACCGTCACTGCGTAGCTCAACAGGTCTGCAAGCAGAGGAGGTCAATGCAAAAGTGATGGCGCTAAAGGGAGTGGCGATGGCAACGTTCTAAGGAACGCTATATTTTTTGACAAAGCTCGCATCGAAGGTCCGCAATGCTTATTTATTATAAAAGATGCTTAATTTTAATTTACGCTAATTTTCAACCTTCCTGAATATATCGCATTCTACCCCATTGGCAGGATAGGTGTGCAGGGTCATAGGATAGTTTAAGCCGTGAACTGCGTGTTCTTATCGCATTTTGTCAACGAATGTGCGAATACGAAGCAATATGTGTGTCGTTGCGTAAAATCATTCAAGCGCCAAATTTAAACTTCCCGCGCCTACGAAGAACAGCCAGGAAGTCAATATTGATTTTCTGTTCATATGTGGTGCGTTTAACGCTCTTATAGATACTACGTAGACTTCTACTCAATGGTGTCAAAATTTCGCATAAAATTTTAGCTGTCAATCTATTTACAGTTACGTAACTGCAGAAAACACAATTTTCGCATAGCAGCAAAATTGCACTAACCGTGGTCGGAAATTCTGGCATAGTCGTGGTTTTCGCGATAGCTGGACATGAGAGGACAAAGGTTCAGACGTCCTCGAAAGGAAGTATCGACGCAAGCGCTGAAAAGTATCGAATATTACAGAAAGCGGAACATCACCATTTATAGACGCCCATGAAGAGCAAATAAAAATATCACCATATTAAAAATATTTTATAATAGTGTCATAAGGATTATATTAATAATTATTAATTACCGCCATCCGTTTCCGTCATGGAAGACAATGCAGTCAGCGACCGGACCTGGATCTTCGTAATGCTTCTCATAGTTTTTCAAAAGTTCCACTTGTGCTGTCAGATTTTCTCGTTCGTACTTGTCTTCCTGCAACAATTTATGTTGAAATGGAAATCAACAAAGGGAGAGGTGCTGTTATAGTGGTGCAATATTTTTTTGCAAAATCTATTACACGTGTTTATACAAACTTTACTTTAAAAATGATATTTTAAAATACAAATAGGACCTGTTCTTAATCGTAAATATCCCATTCTCAACTGATTTGAGTCGGGAAATGTCCTTTTTGATTTGAAAAGTACCCTTAGAGAAGTTGAGACGGAATAGTTTATTCATATCCTTAGCACGAACTTATGCAAGCAGTCATATGTTCAATACATATTATATATTCTTGACGTGCAAAGAGGGCACCGTGCAAATCCTTTCTATCAGTAAATGGCGCACCGGCAGATTTTGACCATAATAATTAAACCGCTATAAACCATTTCTACTGCAAGTACAGACAATAGGCTGGTTTCATATCGCGCACTTTAGTTAAAGTCGTACTCAACGCAATGCTAGAGAATATCGACTAAGTACAACTTTATCTAAAGTAAGTGATATGAAAGTGATCAAATAAAGAATTAACTTAAGCAAGATATGACTTACCAGTTTCTCAGAGGCGCCGCCAAAGTCCGCTTCATGCTTAGCGAGAAGACGACGGGCATCAGCCGTCGCCAACCGATGAGAGGCGTCCCACAAGCTCTCTTTTCGTTCCTTCTAAACAAGGACTGTTTTCAAATTGTTTCCAATACGAATGCTTCTAATACCGCGCGCAACATATTTATTCACTATTCATAAATTCTACCATTTCCTTTTGATATGGACACTTTATAATTCAGAAGAACGTTTTCCATATTGGTTCGACTGGGAAACTATCCTGTTTGAAGTGTCCTTGTTTAAGAGGAAATGCTATATAAAAATTAACTATAAACTGACCTTGATCCGATCAAGCAATGCCTTCGGATAGAGTTCGAAGATCGATTTCACTCCAAGATGATATTTTCCCGACGGATTAGTCCATGTTTCAGGAATCTAAACATTACCATTTGCTTTATTTTCATTTATGGTATAAATCATTAATATATATCAAGTGCTTATCAATTGCTATCATAAAATATTCAATGTGCAGCCTATACCTTGCAGTTTACTAAACGACCGCATACAATAGTTGATACAATAATCGATATGTACAGTGGATAAATGCAAGAGTCAATTAATTATAAAATAAAGCAATAGTTGATTATGAAGCGAAGCGCTGAATATCATCGCGAATTAATTGACAAAACGATTGTATTGCCAGGCGATTATTTATGATAGCGACACGAGAATGTGAGAAGAAGAAAATGTCAGAGTCAGCAAGAGAGTGACCTTTAATTTTCGTCCAGTCAGTCCGATGAGCGTTCCATGCTCGGCCGTCCTGACAATCGACGTGTCGACATCGCCCGCACCCGAACAGTCAGCCACTTCGATTATTTTTGGTCTTCCATCGCTCGTCACCTGAAGCAAACGCATGAATTAATCGTGGTGACACATCTTCGAAATTTTTTAATCAGTAGCATGAAAATGAAATAATATTGATCCCTAATGATCAAGATTAACGGTGTGAAGATTGAAAGTAGTCGATTTACTTTTCCATACTAAGCGTACTAAGGTGTTTCCTGCGGCTCTCTATTACTAATTATGAAATATTGACTATAAGTCTTCACTTTTCAAATTTGCATCTTCCTGTTAGGAGATTGCAGAAGACGTAATGGAGTATGAACAAATTCATCATGCGTTATTCTAGTAAAATGATGCCGATATACAGGAAGTTTACAGCGACGTCTATAGCAGTTTCGCATGTGAACTAGAATAGTTCGTCTTCAATTATTCTCACTCTTTATAGAAACCTCTAATCTTTCCTAACTCTGCAGAATACGCGGAACATGTGATCTCAACATGTAAGGCGGCTGCGAAGATACGCGTCATTTTAAACATCAAGTTAGCGCTAAAAAAATCATAATCGAAAGTGGCTGAGAGAAATTCTGAAAGTATTCTCTGAGTTTAGAGTGACCAGCGTTCTCTTTCAATTGTACAAAGAGACAGTTACGAAACAGCAGAGAGTGCAGAACAACCTGCAGCCCGGGGCATGCGGGATCGACGCCAGTGTCGAGGATGGCGATGATGACGCCCTTTCCGTCGTAGTTGGGATGCTTCAGGAGGAACTGCTCTTGCTGCGTCTCCCGTTTCGGCAACAGATCGCACATCGGAAACGTCGCCGGACATTCGCTCTCCCCCGAACGACTACTCGTCGGTGCGTCCGGCAGTGACGTCATCTTCTCGCTCACCTTCCTTTATGGTCACGTCTGAAAGACATCAATCAATCAAACTCCCGCAATACTCTCGATCGTCCTCTTTTCTACACGCGCTTTTCTTCGCTTTTTCCTCTCTTCGATGCTTCAGCAATGGAAGCAGCAAGAGGGAACACGCATTTGACGATCCCATCCCTCTATAGTCTATGCTAAGCCTTATCCATTAAGTGCAACAGATGACAATGCAAAACAGACCTGCAGCAAAATAAACAACAATTCGAATACACACCCGCCGTGACTTGATCACCAGACGTCCGAGATGTTCCCTATGACCAGTGTACGGTAGTCACTGCGAGCGAACCAAGATTGAATATAATCCATTTCAAAGGAAGCCTGATTCGCAAGCGTTTTAGCAGAACACTACAGGGAAACGACAGGGTATGATACCCGTAACCTGTTATAATGTGTTATGGGAATGGTTTAACTGGTATACGGTAATTAAAATATGTTACGGCGCTTTAATTTTTTGATTTCAAATGAGCTCAGCTCGGCGAAATGTCCTCGTCGAACATAATTAATTCTCGTGACAGTCGTCCGAAGAAGTCATTAAACAAGCCACGCTTCAACATCGTCCAGGTCAGGCAATAACCTTGGTTAAATATTCGTTAGTGAAATGCTTTCTTGCTCAAATTTCTGCCTACATTCTTTGAACTTTATTTTTTTCTTTGCTTAGTACCTAATATTTTTCTTTGAGCTCTTCACAGAATGGTTCAATAAAGTGATTATATTTTGCTAATAAAACCAAACTTCTGTTAAAACTCGATGGTCTGACGTGAAATTTAACAAAAGCTTACATACTAAATTACCATAAATGCTCTAATCATATTCGTTTTTAGGGTGAAGTTCTGCGCGCTGAAGATGTTGACGATTCTGTGATCTAAGTGATCTTTTTGATTTTAGTGCTGCTATTGCTGTTGAAGTTTATGATTTTACATTGGTGAAATTATCAAAAAAATTGTCACCTTCCACGCGTTCGGTCAGATTTCGTTTGTTAAAATCGTTTTAGGTCATTGTAATCACATTTTTTTGTGGCAGCGATAAAACTGTTTGTCAATCTTAGTTTTCTGCAAGAATCATGTAAGCAATTCTGCGTTAGGCTTGAAATCCTTGCGTTTTACACGTTCAACTAGTGTCACTATTTCTGTTACTTTGAACTTCCCACAACAGTAAGCCTTGCCAATCAGGCTCAGTATCATAACGTCACACCCCGGGTATCATACCCTGTACGTACCCACTACAGCATTGCTGGCAGCGTACAGCGCGTTGTGGGGCTGCTTAGCTCCAAGACGCCTCAGCTAGCTCACAGCCGTACGCTGAGAACCGGCTTTGTAATTAGGAATCAGAATTACGAGCTACAGATGTCGATGAAGCTTATTTCGCGAAACAGCTTGATATGGAAACGTAGACATTTACATCAGAACTGTGTTGAAGCGTAGATTTTAGAGGTAGCGAGAAGTAGGCAGCTGATTGATATTTGCATTAGCGCGATTGTCTTTTCTCGTAAAAGATATGCAAGCGAGACCATGCTAAGCTAGGCGGGTCAGTGGTTACGAACGCGCCAACTCTCCACGATGTTTGTGATATTGTTGAAATATTTCGAATTTGAAGGAATAGAAACTGCGAAATGGCGAACGTGGTTCCCGCTGCGGCGAAAAGCGCAAGCGCCATCTTCAAGAACGACAGTACGTTGAATATTTTTGTATGATTTGTAAACAGTCTCGCTCTGGACACCAAATTCTCCTAAGATAAAATGGGGTCTCTTTTTAGAACTGTACCAAAGTGCATGTTGATATCGCCATTTCCTATTTGATTTCAAACTTTAATTTTGATGGAATTCGAAAGAAAAGAATTCTGTCGATTATTTTCAGCCACATACATGAATTTGACAATTAAAGTGTATGGGATTTCGCTCTGAGTGGCAAAATTTGATCGATGAATATAACCAAGTTTGGTCGCACCGCGAAGATGTATTGCTACGAAGTTACATTCATCTAGCAGTCTTTAATTTTCCCTCTCATCAAATGAATTTTCCGTTCATAATAACCACGCCTTATGGATGTTCATTCTTTAATTTTCTTTGTTTTAATTTAAATGTTCGAATTGAAGTAAACGATAATTTTACAGACGCGTTCTACCGCTGGGCTCGCTACGTCTCCTGGAACTACCTTTGGGACGGACGCAAATATGGTACGCTCATCCAGTTTCAATCTGCCACTTAATAAACGTTCCACATGATCTATTTATTTACTATAGCTAAAGCCGTTTATTTTCATAACTTTGATATTAATCTCGTCATATTGCCATTCAATTTGAGAACATTTCAGAACAAAATGAAATGGTAAGTTAATGTAACAGAATAGCAAATTTGTGAAATTGAACAATGGCTATATGTTGTCTGGTTAGAAACGTGAACAAATTAATGATTATCGCACGTTTTGTATACAGTTGAGAATATGAATCGTGGAATAGTTTTAAGCTTTAAAAGAACGTGAACATTCTTGATGGTTCAACTTTCGTAGGCAGATCTTCTCCATTTTGTAACGGGAAAATAATCACTAAGAATAATGATCAGAATGTGAGGTAAACGTGCGAATATGTTTACAGGTCTGCAGTTTATGGATCAGTACTATGAGCCAGCGCCCGAGGTCACCGAGGCGCTCCGTCGTTTGAACATGCGAGAGCCGTGGGTCTTCGATGAGCGCAAAATGCGACTGACGCGTGCCCACACCTTGTCTATGAAGAATGAGATGCTCCCCAAGGCTCAGTGGACGAAGTGGGCGGATGTAAGCAGCTTTTCCTTTGTGTCTAACAATTCAAGAGTCTTTCATCATATTTCGCACCCTTTGCATTCAAATTCGCCCAACAAGCGTTCAAATTGAATACAAGGTTGATGAATTTGAATATAGAAGTAACGAATTGTGATGTGAAGTACTTGTAGAGTCAAAACTTTTAATCAGTAATAACAACGCTCGCTAGGCGCTATTGTTGGCAAAGATGAGTTTGCTTATCGGTGCTTGAACACCATTTTTCACTAAGAATGTTAGTATTTTTTCGTTTTTTACGTGCGTAAATTGATACAGAAAGAAGTGTTATTGACTTTCGAAATAGTTTGCCTAATTCAAGCTAAGATTTATTGCCACAAATTACGAGATTATGACTCTAAAACCGCCACGCTCTCCCTCCTTCCTTATTTCTAAACTCGCGTAAATGCTGACAATTTTATCGCTCTGCAATGATGAATGTATTTTAGGAGACATGGTACTTGAAAAAGTACTTGGACGAGATTGAGAATGAAAAAGTGCAGCGCAGTCTGACTACCGACTTCTCGCCCACCTTCAGCGTTAAGGATGGAACCACCGAAGGCTCCCATTAATGAACCTTTTCCTCGTCTCTCCTAGACACACTTTTATTGCAGTAGGGCTTTGAAATTTTTGTCAGAAATAAAGTTTGCCCTCATCTTTGTTTTCTCGTCGAGTTATCTTGATTCGCGCGCCGGCATCTTTTATACTGTGACAACAGATTGAATAATGTGCTGTGTGCGCTGTTTATAGTTGTGATGTAGCGAATAAAGAGTAGGAGATTTTGAATGAGCTGAAAGTTTACGACACGCAGATATTACAGAATCACATTGTTGGAGGGGGGATCTGACTTTTGTGTTCAGCGATGAAACCACAAGAATTAATCTATCGATTAAATATTGCACTGCATTGCATTTTGCTTCATTTAGCGCAGAACGCTATATATCGTTTGGTGGTATTTGTAAAATTTAGTACTGCTGCTAGGCGCTTGTATTAAATACGAGATTTTTCCAATTCTAAGATAAGTCTCAATCGATTAACACGTCACAAGCTAATTAGCCAAGTTCGCTGAGCATTAATTCAAGTGCACCGAGTTGTTTAGGCGCCACTGATTACTCCCTTTTCATTATCATTCGTCGCGTGCGTGCATTCAAAGGTGTTTGCGTATACAACGTTGTTTTGTGTAGGCACAAAGGACGTACAAAGCGAAAGAAATTGAATAGCGTAATGTTAGTGTTATCTCGGCGCAACCATTCGCTGCAAGGAAAAAATTTATCACTGGCAGATGCGTTTCTTGGGTGTGTAATATGTCGCAAGTCAATAACATAGCATTCCTGTTCTGAACAGCGCTAGAAATTTTAGATTGCCAAAAAGTTTGAAATCAGTACGAGCGATCACTCCGATGTAAACAATAGTAACATATCCCCACACATAACCCTTATGCTCATTGAGCATTCTCAATTCTCCATATAATTGGCTCCGAAACATTTTTTCGTCGCGTCAAGGGGACGCTTCATTAGTAGAGCAAGTAATAAACTGGTCAGAAGAAATATCTACACGAGTGGATAGCGCTGCGCTAACGCACCGCGCTTTTTGCAAGAGTTCTTGCCCCGATATGTGATATTAAGGCGATACGTTAGCAAAATCCGTGAACGGCCTGATGACCAAAAAAAGCGGCTCTCAGTAGTTTCCGATGTTCGCCGCGAGAGGGCGCTGCGACGACATTTTTATGGGTATAGCGATAATATCGTATGATGGGCCCGACCGGAAGTTGGGTGGATGAGGTGGGGGACCCTTAGAGCACACGACCATGTCCGACCGGAGACTGCAAAAGGTCCGGTCTACCCGGACCATGGTGTTTCTACACACACAGAGACGGTCTTGGCTTACGATACCGTATTTACGGAAATAGTGTTACTGTGCCATTATTTTTTCCATCCCTCTCTACAGTGTGCCACTATTTCCGCGTGTTCCACTATTTTTGCAACCCTCTCTATATTAATTAACTGTGTACAAATTGAAATTTAATTTGAAGATTAGCTCGTCGTATTTATTCGTGTGGTTAGTACCTACGCAGCCAACACAAATTTCGTCGCAGTTTGACTTTTTGCAACTGCTTACGGTAGTTGCCCATCACTCTTCTTTTTCTACGACTTCTTTGAAATTTAAAAATGTCAATGAGATAATTTATAATAATGAGCACACTGCATATATCAGCGCTTATCTAGCTTGACAACATATCAAAAACTTTGTGACTTCATATCGGCATAACGTATTAAATTTGCAACTGTTGGCGTATCGTTCTTATTTGCTCTTTATCGCGATGGGACCTCGATAATGACCGCAGGTCAACTCCATTCTGATTGGTGCGCGAATTTATCTCATTTTGCTTCATACTTCACTTCTCTCTATCAAAAGTGGGTAGGCCAAGCTCCTGTTAGCACAGTATGACACGGAGAATGCCGCGTGTTTCGTTGTTTAAAAAAGTTCATCATAGGCTCTGTGTTGATAAGTTCTCGAAGTTCACTGTTTAGGTTGGTGTTGTTTTATAGTAAATAAAATATTTTGAGAAAGAGAGAGGAAAATGGCCGCCGCTTCGCTGTCGACGTCGCTGAGCACGCCCCCTCCGCCCTACCGCCGCATGAGCGAGGCAGACAGGACGACAAGTAGCAGCGCCTGCGACTTTTCAGCCTACTGCTGCCTGGGCACAATCCATCTGAAGGTCATTCTTGTTCGAATTCACTATTTCTGCTATTATTGAACTGATTTGTTCCTCCTCTCTTCAATTTCCTTTCAGTTCCATATGTATCATGTTTTGATCCATTTCTGCTTTTGCTTGATGTTTAAATCGATTGTATCATAGGAGAGCATTGGTATATCTGCTCTCGGTTTTCGGCGACCTGAAATTAAAATGGGTCCGTTATCCTTTTTTTATATCCAAATGAGCTCCCCACGTATTCGCCAATAATTATTCGCATAAAAGCCATTCAGCTACTGTTAACGAATTGTGTTCGGTCACATTAGCATATTTAACACAAAATTGACCTAGTATAACTTTCATTACATGAAAAAGTGTTGCTTTGAATTAGTTGTGAAACAGTTTCAGTTCGCCCCCCCCTGCATTGAGACTGGACGAATGGAACATGATTACTTTTAGACAGCGACGTTCATGATATGCTTGGGGTATCTGTTGGTATTGGCGCACGTGTGGCACCAATTGATTCCGGAATGGTCGGTCGACCCGACAAAGGGCCAGATCGACGCGAGGTTGGTCACGTATGTGCTCGTGATGGCCGCTGTCGTCGTCTGCGCCCTCATCGGCGTCCACTATGAGAACCACGTCTACATTTTCCCGCTTGTCACTATGCATGTATGTGAGATTTTCAAGTTTAACACTCCTATTCAAAATTTTTTGATCAGTGAGAAGAAATCTCGCCAGACACCATATTTGGCAAAGATGAGCTCGCTTTTCGGTGCTAAATTACCATTTTTTACAATTAATGATAGTCTTTTCTGCGTAAATTGATAAAATAAACGCGATCGACTTTCGAAGCAGTTCGCCTTTTTCAAGCTAAGGTTTCTTGTTACTGATGGGCAAATATCGACTTTAAATTTTTGTGCTGAAAATGGGGTCGACACCTTTATCTTATAAGTAAGATTAGCAAGGTAAGAAAAGGAGAGCAGCGGATGACAGATCGGGTGCTGCGAGTTCACATACTAAGAATGAATATCATATCTCCCCCACTATCACTCGTCCGACCGCACCCCACAACAGTCCATTACATCTGTTAAAGGAAGCTGTAGCTCTTTTTTATTATTAGGATTTTGCTGTTTTATTCGGCACCCATTTTGGGCCAATAATTTTGACTCTCCAACCACTTTATTAGCTACCTTTACCTTTGCTATTTTAGTTTGTGTGCTTGGCCTACACGATGCTCCATCTCTTCTTCAGCTCTTTCGGCAGCAGCAGCGGAGGTCAGCGATGTTCATTGGCGATTTCACTATCCCTATTACTAAAATTGCGCCAATGATAGAATATTTTGCACAGTTGCATATAATTGTTTTAAGATCCGCTTTTTCTAAGCATCGAGAAACTCTTGGCACAGTTGGTAAAAAGTGTTCGGATTTTGCTGAAATTTGGTATGCTAGGGTACTTTAGGGTAGAACTTCCGAAAATGATGTCGGATTTTTTCACAAAAGTTTTCGCTTCGAGATACGGCGGAAAATTAAAATTTGTATACTGACAAAACATAATTCGTCAAAATCAATGTTTTTATAGATCAATCGACTGGGAATGATGAGATGAATCAGAATATGTGCTCAGATTAAAAATTAGTACAGAACCTGAAAAGTTATGCAAGAGAGAAAAGCCGGGGTTTTCAAACTATTTAGTTTTTTGACTTTTTCGGCCAAAACTTGTTCACATTTCAAAAAATTGATGTACCCTGGAGTTGTAGCCCTAGCTCTGGGCTATCGAACGGCATCATGAA
>NIUQ01005116.1:0-11622 GCA_002796945.1 Plectus sambesii
GGTGCTTTTTGCTAGCCTCATTTAGCTGTACTCGATTTGATACCTTCGTACTAAAAATATGTTTGTGACAAAACATGAATTAGTATTGAAGTACTAAAAAGAGTGCGGTAATTGTTGATCGAAACGGTGGTCAAAAGTCGCGTATTAAGAATAGTTAGGAAAGCATATGCATTAAAAGATTTGGCTCTCTACTAAATATTGTAAACTGTCCTAAAGGGTACTTCACGGCCTAATACAAAGCAAATCTTCGCTAACCCATACCCTTAAATATCCATTAATATAATTCCCTGAGTACTTACCCTAGATTCTCTTTCTTCAGCCCCAGTTTTTGAAGTAGCCGTGTCAGAGTATAACCAATTATATCCTGCAATAATTTTTTCTCTTTTTTAAGTTGTGGCCATCCTACATTATTTCTTCCCATGATTTATCTTAAATCAAGAGATTATTTGGATCCCTTAATAATTATTTGCAGGTCAGAATACTGTAATCCTAATTCCATAGCTTTTGGAATATTTCATTGCCTCTCAGTTTCATATGTACAGCGAAATAAGGGATGTGACTATCGTGTGCTTTAGCCAAGACAGTGAAATGAGAGTAATGACGATGATTTCTTGCAAAGAAGGAAAGTGGTATACGCGCAAGTGCAAAAATGTTGCGCTTAGCTTTAACCACGACCACAACTCTTTACTACACTAGCAAGTGAAGCACAGCCAACAGTGCACCTTCAGAGAGGTCGTTGCGATTTAGATGAAGCGCAACGTAATAATGTGTTTGCAAGTACCAAAATTCATCCATGCAAAACCATTTCATATTTTGATTTGTATCTGAGCGTTTTGGATCTAGTATACGATACTAACACACCTTGTTTTAATGTGAATGGCAGCCTATTATTTGCACTGAACGTTACCATCGATGGGAGCCCTGTTCCTGGAACATAACATCATTCCTATACGTATTCTATTTATGAGCATTTGAATATTGTCTGGATTCGCTACAACTGAAAAGATGCATTATGTAATTGTAGATGAGGTTAACCTCGAAATTGCTCTGATTTGAGTCCATCATTGGGCCGGTTCCATATTCGTGTCCTAAGTCGTTCTTACGTTATGCCTTACTGAAGCCCATTATTTAGCACAGCGCTGAGTATCGCTATGAATTACTTAACTTTAGGACACGATTATGGAACCGGCTCATTGTCTGTGATTGAAGAACGAGATCACTTACTGCAAAGGACATTATTATCCAACAATGATTACTTCTCCTTGTAATGATTAATGACCAAAGTACATACTCATGTTTACAAAAGGCACTGTTTTCACTTAGTTAAAATGTAAAATATCTAAGCACGACGTGATGGCACTTCTAATTAGCAAAACAAGAAGGAATAATAACTGAATTTTGAATACTGTAAGATAAGCCCTGTTAGGTCCTTTCCATTCGCAATGTTAGTTCGATTCTATATCTCAGCGTGATCTTAAAGCGGAGATCGTGTCCCATCCCTCATATTCTTCGAGGTTCGCCACGTGAGGGCGCTGACTCAATCTTGTGTGAGTAAGATGCATATAGCAGTGTTGATGTACAGAACCTGGATTTGATTAGGCATTGCATATGGCGAAGTCTGTTGGGTGTCCTACGATAAAAATCAGATAAGCAAACAAATAGATGGTCTCTGCAATAAGGAAAAATAAAATAAAATAGAAATACCAAGAGAGCGCCGATCATAATGGCGAAATCGAGTCCCAGCCACAAGCCTAATGCGCCACCAATTGCACCCGCAAGTTTGTCATACGTCCAAGACAGTTTCTCTGTGTACATAGCATAATCAAATTTCTGCACTTGTATTTGAATTATTGCTTCATTTTTTTCAAGAGCTATTAGCTTTTCCATGACAACTTGATACTTCCACTTCTCGCAAGGTTTCAAACATTGCTTGATACATTGCATATCATCTTGCTTTGAATATTGCAAGCATGTATCATATATTGAAAAAGAGCATTCGGGTCCAAGTGGCAAATAGGGCAGTGGAAGGGACATTGTTGTGCAGTTACACTTCTCATAAATCATTTTGCTTCGGCACTGCCATCTGAAATTGTATTAAATTTTCTATGATTGCTTTGTGCCGTGTGGTCAAGATGCATACAATACTGACCGATCTGGTTGCGGTGTATTCGAATGAACAGACTTCGGAAAGGACAGAGAATGGAGGAAAGATCGTCTGGAAAAATTCATAATAGGTTTTACGGAGATCGAAACTTGAGAGATTTCACAATAACTTCTCATCCACCCCATGAGGTGACCATCTGTGTCCCCCAAAAAGCAAAAAAACAATTATGGTTAGTACAAATGCAAAAATTCTTACCGGCATTGATCTTTCTTTTCATAATCGATGCACTGCGTCTCTCCTTTAACCAATGGAATTTTTCGATATGCATCATTAGTGAATACCTTAAAGGTAGTTAAAAAACCGTAACGTCCTACTATACTATCAACATTATTGTCAACGTTATAAACATTCCTCATGATTTGGCCATCAAAATCCACAATTAGTTCAGGCCTAAAGAAAACATTAAAGGCAAAGAGTAAAAAGTGTAATGAAATATATTTGACCGCAATATCATTTAAGTTTTACTCTTTCTCTCTACAAATAGGTACAACCCTATTGACGCATTCACTACAGACCTATATCGCGTGACCCGCTTGATCAAGAACTCAAAACAAGGTGGAAAAACGGATCGAAATGAATGAGGATCTTGAAAGCATCCCTTAGAGGTTATTTTAACGGCTATTGGGCAAACTGGACATATCATGTATGATTTTTTTCGGTCATCGGGCTCACGTTGTATCAATTGCACTTCTAGTAGTTTTGGTTTTGCGCATGAGATCTGATATACTCTCTTTGGTGGTTGACAAAGAAGCAGCCTTCCTACAGTCTCACAGGACTTGCGCCTTTAATCCACATCACTAGGCCAAATTTTATGGTATAAAAGCAGAGCAATAAAGTACCAATGCTGTATTATACTATTTCGACTTTAAGAGGGTCACTTCTGTGCAATTAAATCAACAAAGAAGGCTGTATTGATTCGGAAATGTGCTTATTAAAGTGAAAATGATGCATGCGTCCGAGGGAAAATCCTAACTATTTGAAGTTTGTTGCAATCCATTTAATTTTTGTTCACTTTGTGTCTTAACTTTTGAAGGAGCTGTAAAGAAGACTCTCCTCCAAAAAATGAGATCTTCTTAGGCGTATTTCTGTATATTAGCAAAATATCTCCCTATCAGTATAATTTCAGCTGCTATATAACATTGCTACAAGAGAAATTTAATCTTTGACCAATTCTATTGATGAAATTGTTTTTAATCGATACTGGTTATTGCATGACTCCACTTTTGTCCAGTATTGTATGACTATGACAGAATTTTTCAAATAATTTTGATTTAGCTCTCATCATACAATATAAAAAAAGACTGATTGCAGATTTCAACAGTACTGAAATGCCGAACTATAGGCGTTCAAAACTTTTATCATTATAACATGAGAAAGGAAGAAAAGCTTACTTTTTCTCGTATTCGCTAAAGATGGGAAGAATCGAACGATTTATTTTGGTGGAAATTTCAATATAATCTTCTAGGCTTCTTATGGGTTTGGTTGAAAAATCCGCCTTGAAACACACGCGCCACTCGCCGATGCATGTATTTTCTATTATCGATATGTTTTCCTTTGTGACTACTCCATCAACTACATAAACGTATTTTACTGATAACTGAAAGGCGCGCTCTAACTTTTCAGCAACAGACAGCTTTAGTTCTTTGGTTGTAACTTCCATTTCGCTCAATTTCTTCTCCAAGTGGAATGCTGCATCATACAATTCCCCAGAATAGCTTTTCCTTAAAAATTTGACATTTTTAGAACGAGCTTGTTCAGAAAAATTCATCGTATCCCAATAATCAAGATCGGTGCCTTCTACGGCACTCAAATATGCCAAATACTTGAAGCATAATGCTAAAATTTCTGGAGGCCATGCTGCAGTACTATTCAAAAATGCTTCTTTATTCATTGTAAGTTGTCCAAAGTACTCATTTACTTTTTTTCCATATAGAGATTTTTTTTTGATATTCGACTCCAGGTCAATTGAATACATCGGTAGAATTATTTCTGTTGATTTTGGGAGTTCAAATGTTTCATCGTATGCAATATTCATCTCTATTGTAGGGGGATCAGAGAGATAATTCTGAAAAATCCGAACGCACATGATGACTGTAGCTAGGGAAAATAATAAATTGACAACAGATGAAAGAACTTTAAAGCAACTCCATTTGGATGATTTGATTGCCTTTATCGTCAATAATTCGTCGCCAGCAATTCTTTTTTTGACTTCTTTCTCTCTTGTAGTCTGATTTTCTCGCTGTCCATGATCTTCTTTTTTCAAGCGGGTGTGTCCCTGATTAATCGCAGCATTGGTACTCAATGTATGCTTTCTGAAATAAAATTTATTACGAATTCAGTAGTGGTGAAATTCTTAATCCCGCGCCATTCGGTGGTGCGGGCGATGCAAAGGGTTGCATCGCAGTGGTTTTACGCAAACATTCAAATGACTTGCGCAGCGCCCCTCACTAGTCATTACTTAGATAATCCCTTTTCCATAGTTATAGGGAAAAGTATATGGGAAAGCTTCAATAAAATGACTTTTTAGTGAAAGGGCACTTAGGCAGAGCTTAAAATGAACCATCAATGCACAATAAATCAAGCACGTCTCTTGCAACACACTGCGACACGCCTATTTTAAAATTTCATCCTTGGTATGGTTGAACGTTACAGCAAGAACATTTTGTCATTTAAACGCAACACCCATTTCAACAAGCAAAAGTGACATCTGTCTCCATAAACTACATATTCCGCCAAACGATTTGAGCAATCTCCATGCTGTGACGCAGATTTTACCGTGCCTCCTGACTGTGAAGACCATAAAGAACTCAATAAAAACAAAGTTCATATGATTCGTGTTCCCCTTAACTCGACATCGTTTTAATTCTTTTTTAGATGGCTAAATTCAATCACAGTTTCGTCTCGCAAAAATTTGTTTGTTACCGACTAAATTCAAAATTGGAATTTTCAAAATCTCTTATAAGATTTGTTCAGCTTTACCTCTTGACACAGATTTTGATCAGTTTCGCCACGACTATGGAGAAAAAGTTGATAGCCATAAGGAAATCTATTCCTAACCACAAGCTGAGTGCTCCACCAAATGCTCCAATAAAGTCTTCCATTTTCCAAAGATATGTTTGGTTAAAAATGCGATAGTCGAGTTTTGCGAGCCGAACGTAAATTATCCCGATATAATAATCCTTGTAAGAAAAATAATAAGTCAATTGCTTCATCTCGTAATCCCAACGTGTGCAAGGTTTCAAACATTCGCACATCGAATCGTTATTTGCATCATATACCGAGCAATTTCCATACGACGTAAGTGTACATCCCCAGCTCATATCCTTTACCATTGTCAAAGATGTTGCTGTACAGTTGCACAAATTTTTGATCACTGATGCGCGGCATTGTGCACTAAAACATATCATTTAAATTTCAAATGTTGTGGCAATAATTTTATCAGCTAACTTTTCCATGGGAAGAGTACCGCTTGTTGTATCTGTGCGCGTGCATAAGTTATTTCGTTCACAGTGGTGAGGTAGAAATGCACTTTTAATACTTTAACTGCTGCCGATAGGATTATTCTACTGTCGCATTCATACGGCGGACCCATCCTCACCAGCAAAATGAGGACCCTGTGACTTAGCGAGACAAACGCTAGGAAACTTACTATTAAATAAATGCGTTTAGTATAATTGATAAAGTACAGGGCCATTCTTGTTTCATTTCAGAACAAAACATGGCATGATTTAATATGATTAAGAATGTTTCCACCTCCCAACATGCATCTCTATCATTTAGAATGCCCTTAGACTATTAGAATTGTGGTTCCCTATAAATAAAAGAGCGAGCGAAATTTTTAACTTAGAAAATGAAAATTCAGGCGCAGAAGCTGAAAAATCAACACAGACATCTACAGAAATCTGCGAACATTTAAAGATTCTCAAAACTATTGACGCCCTTATTGGCCGGTTCTCTTTTCTTAGATTGGCATTTGTAAGTAGTAGAACCTACCGACATATTTCCATCGATCGTACTTCCATACATTGCTGCTGACCGTTAATAATAGTCATAAATCGGTACATTTGAATGAGTTCGTATGAAATGTAACTGTGATAACCGATACTCCCCAAATAATAATTCTTTCTCTTACGAAAATAATAATCTGTTATTAAAGGTGGGCCGTCTGAATTATTACTAGCCAGTACTTTTAAATCCATGTGAAAATCCGCCGACGGAGCAAACAATACGTAATATCTGCAATTGAACAATAGTAGTAAGTTAACTTAGCTTCGAAATATTAAACGTTATTATTCTGCTTTAGTTAAGCATACGATAAGCAATGCATTTCAGAGACATACCTAATTTTACCATTGTAAAGAAGAGAAATAGATAGCAATATTGTAGTCGGGGGCACTCCCCCGACTACGCTTCACAAATCCCGCGCTGTGGCGCGTCCCAATACTCTAAGGTGTTACGGTATGTATAGGATGTATGTCGTTGTGTATGGAGTAGTGTGGTATGTTGTGTTGGTGGAGTGGTGTTTTGTGCCCGCGTAGGGCGTTCGTGCGAATAAAGGGAAAAGGAAAGACCGGACCGAAGACACTCTACCACAATATTGTGGTAAAAGTGAAAACTTATTCATTTAATTCCAAAACTAATTGAAGTGAAGAAGAATTGAAAGAACTAAATATAATGGAAAAACTTAACTTAACGCTCAGTCAAGCATCTGAATTGTAGGCGGTGCTACCGTTATACCAATTGATCCGAGTCAGTTTACCATCAGGTTTCAACCCCGTTCACGATGCAGTACACTTTAGTACACGCTCGTACTCATTTCTATTTTACTATCCAGCAATGTTGCCGCTACATTCGCTTGTTTCTCCCGTCAAAGTGGGTCTCAGAATAGCTAAGTGGTACATAGGGCACTCATTACTGACTTAGCTGAACACCAAAGATGCAGTTCTCTTGCTGTACTAATATTCCGAATAAAATATCTGTTCATCTACATTTGAATTAGTGCCATTCGCATCACTTAATGGTTCGCTATAACACTATACCACGCCCTCTTATCGGGGCTGGGACAACATATTTTCAAAACACCTAGAAAAAGCGTAAACCCGTATAATCAGGTAGCGGGCCGTTTGAGCAGTGTGATGATTGCATTATCCCCTTCATTCTACTGTATCCCGCGAATGAGAACAATACGTTCTGCTAATTCAAAGATAAGCTTTAATAGTACGTTTTCCATGTTCGAGCTCCCTCGATTTCGCATGACCGCTGAACTAAATAGAGCTAAAAGCGGCATGTTGCCTACATATCTGCTCGGCATTCTGGCGTTCAAAATTATCGGTCCTAATAAGAGCAATTGCAGCACCATTCACTTTGAAGACAACGTTTTTTCATAAGAATCATTGTTGTATTAGACAGCTCGAAGCATAGTTGTGCAGGTATTAACAAGCTCTTAATCGAAAACATGTTGGAAATTTTAGCTTGATTAGTATGTAGATGGCATAAAAATTGAGAGGCAAACTAGCGAGGAGATGTGCACCATCCTGTATTAATAGAACATCTCTTTAGCACTACCCTTTTTCCAGTCAAATAAGCTACAATGGTAGGACGGTCGCATCAGGATATACCGCAATACTTCCTGTCCTTATTTTCTATAAGAGACATACCAGAACTTTCCTATTTCTTGTAAAAGTCGATATAGGGGCAACAAAACTGTAATATAATCCGAAAACTCACGCAAAGTCATTTTTCAGTGCAATGTTTAAAGACGACGCATTAACTTTGACAGCAATCGTCTCATCTTGCGAAGTGATGACTAAATCATTGAAGTCAACATTATAACATATCCAACTTGAACCGACAAATCTTGTATTATAGTTGAAATATGATGAATTCATCCGTCCATCATAGGCTGTGTAGTAAGTTATTCCGAGGCTGAATTTTTTTGCGATAGCTTGCCCAACCGCTTCAGTCAGCTCGCTGATACTGATATTTAACATAGTGATTTCTTTTTCAAGTTTACTTCCCGCTTTCCACCAATCCTTTCTTTGCAAATCTATCTTATATTCCGAAAAATTCAATGCAGCGTCCGTCGTCCACTCATTATTTTCAACATAGTGTAAGTGTGATACATAGTTATAAACAACTGAGAGCATGGCAGGAGACCAGAAGCTTCCGTTAAGTAATCGTTCCTTATTATAGTCGTGATTTTCAAAATACTCGTTGACTGATGAATGCAAATACTGACTTGCGTTAATAATATTAAAATTTTCATCAAGCTTGTAAAAGTTTATTCCATACATCGGCAAGCAGACTGTAGATGGTGGAAACGGATTAGATCCATTTTTAATGACAGCAATTTTCGTAGTAGTCACTCCATCGGTGTATTGAAGTAGGAGACCCAAGCAGCTTATGGTAGTAAGAACAGAAAACAATAGCAGAATTGCAGCCCAAATTGCTTTCTTAGCAATCCATTTGAAGAGATGAAGATAATTCTGTGTTGGAATATCAACATCGATGTCAACTTTTTTCAGAACATTTTTCAGCTTGATGATTGCAACATGCAGATATTTGTTTTTTATTTGTCTTTCATTCATTTTTTTCATTTGCAAACATTGTTCCCTGTATTGTTTATACATTGCTATTAATCCGTTCTCTTCTATAATTTCTTAGAGCAATAATGAGTGAGAGCTAATTAGCGAAAGCTGAAATTTGAGTACGTTAAAGAAATGTTAAAAGACCGGGAAGCAATGAGAGACCAAGCACCTGATAAGAATTGCGCGATCGACGAAAGAGGATCATTACAATAACGCATCCTAGTGATTGGTTGGCGGTTTATCAAGTATCATTTTCGTCGGCTACAAACTAGCAATATGATCATTTTGCAGGTTATTTTCAGAGGAAAACTTTCCGCCCGGAATCGCCCACTGATATTTCACCTTATAAATCGGTTAGTTTCTTGAAGAAGTCTTTGTTAAAATCCAGAGAAAATGGACAAGTCACTATTTAACCTGGAATATGTTGTCGAATACAGAATATAAAGCAAGCATACTCTCCAAATCTATTATACTAAAATTCAATGAACAAGATTTAGAGATTAGAGTTACAATTTTCTTGTGCATACATTTTTTTATAAGATATCTGCAGATGAATTCCGAAACTTTTTTCGGTTATGTTCGTGAAATGCTTTCTATTTGGGATTTCTCATCACCATCACTAACGGCGGAAGACGACTCGAAGCTGTACCTTTAAAAAATCATCTCAGTCGATTATTCTCACGTTTACGATAGTAAAGTTTTCTTTGTATGCATGAATATGGTACCAGGTTTTTCCGAAAAACAGCCCTCCCAACGAACGCCTCGGGGACGCTTTTTAGGCTTCAAGTGGAATTCGTCAAGAGTGCCCAAACCAAGAAAGCGCTCCAGGGCGCTTTATCGGAAGAACCCGGTAGTAAAATAGCAAGAAACAGTACTCACCAGGACAAACACGTAGTCAGAACTTTATGAGAATCGCGCTAGTCTCAGTAATAATGCCTAGCGCCACAGGAGATGCTAACGTATCCGGAATGATAACTTAAAGCTATTAGCTAGCAATTTATCGGTAAATATTAGCGTTCATATCTACAAATAGACAGAAATATGCAAATGACGCTCCTCCTTCGATTAATGAAAGTTCCTCTTAACGCTTCAGTGATTTCGTTCGGAATACTGGGACAAGTGCAAGTATAGCTTTACCAATCGAAATGGTAAAAAGTTGACGAATGATGATAATAATCATAGGGCTCAATTTGAGAAATCTTCTGCTATGAGTTTGGTAGCTTTAATGATGCCGCTGGTTACTCATCATTAACACTTTCATTCTGTCGTACTTTTTAACTGAAAGGCATGCATAGGTCTTCAGTGAATAAGGCTCGATTTCAATGACATTCTCATGCCCAAAATAATAACCCCGGTCATATAATAACGTTGCGAACTGCTTCTCAACAGTTGTACAGTCGATGTAATGATGCTTTGAGTTCCATGATTTGCAGCATTTACATGTCAAATGTTATCGCTCACAATCAGAGAGACTCGCTATCCTTGATACTGCACACAACATCAGTTAAATGAAACCATAATCACACAACATTTTAGCCTGTTAGTATGTCGTCAGTGGTGTGTACCGTACATTTTCACTTTATTCTTCAAAGCAAGTTCCAAATGGGTAAACAATGGGAAGAAAGTGAAGGTCAGATGTGCACGTGTTGTTAGGAGTTGCAAAGCGAAAATCCGTTCCTGAATTTGAGTATGTAATGACTGTACCACTGGTGCAATATTTCTACTAATCAAATGACCTTATTGAGTCTATTGGAACACGCTGATGCGTAGGTCCCTATTTGAGTTTCCATTGTAGATTGTTTTGTAACAACCATTTCAATACAGTTTGTGAATACCATAAATGCCGCGCTATGAGAAAAAAGAATTATCGATAACTGTGGATCATAATTTTCAACGTTCTCAAATTTTGTCGCGTGCGATCATTAATGTGTCGGTCCGATGTCGGTGCTCTGTGATGCATGCATCAACACGATTTGCGACCGCTTATTGGCCGAAAATAGGATGTCGTTGCTATGTGATAGCCGCAGTAAGAATATCGCCGTCGTCGACATGCCTAACCGCAACTTACTCGATGATTTCATTTGGAGCATTCAGATGGCAAGACCTGCGCTCGGTCCCTTGCCTCAAAGTCGAGGTTCTTCAGCGTTCGTTGAGGGTAACATGGGATACAATCTACATCGACACTTTGTGAGCCATTACTGATGAAATCTCAAATAGTCTGAGGCTAGTTCGTTGTAGCGTCAGGAAGTTGATTTCGACCAGAAGGACGTCAGAAGGGATTCCAACACCGGTAGTACCAGACTGGAACCCGAAATTTACTAACAAAATGCATACTTAGGGGAGCGCAGAAATGACGGCACCTTTAAAATTTTGCAGTTATTTTGGTCATTTCTTGAAATACTGCCTGTAAGGTATTCTTAGACTCATGGGGAAATTTTTATGGGATATATCGGTTAAGAGCTGACCTAGTACATCAGCTGTGTGAAGTTTAAGCAGCTTGGAGAAAATATTTCTGCTCCTCTCTGAGGGGTCTAACTGGTGTTGCACTATCGATAAGAACAAGAATAATGCACATTGCTTGCAAAATGTTGGCTCTGGTTGAAAGAGAGGGTGTTGTGGAAAATGGGAAGCTGTTCAGCGTATTTCGAATAGAAGCCCTCTAGGGTTGTACTGAGGATCGACTGTTTTTGTATTTCCATGTTGTCTCCGAAAAAAGCCGATTAAAGCATCTATGTTTATTTAGTAAAATGCGAAGCATACTGTATTTCGCTCAACTCATTTATGAAACCCTTAGATTCAGACTAACCCTTAAGCGAACTGCATTCGGCAGTAAGTTTCGTCACATTTTTAGCCTTTAAATCTAACTATTTC
>NIUQ01005117.1:0-11628 GCA_002796945.1 Plectus sambesii
CAGCTCGCCCTCCCGTCCGTCCGAACAGGTGCTCCGAGGCCAACAGCCGCCATCCCTCTCTGCTGCTTTCCTCTGCATTTCTCTTCGATCATATTGCTGTGGAAAAAGCGCTCCGCGTACGCTTGTCAATTGTCGGCCGTCCGCTACGGCGGGAAGTCAGTTCCTTCTCAATTAACGATACTTAAAGGGGAACTCCGGTCACCTCCAGCTGAACGTAATATACCGTACATTCTTTTTACTACCTATGACTAACTACTTAGCGGGACTTTCTTTACAATACAGAGATATATAATTCGGAGGCAGCTTGTCATGGGTAGCTGAAAACAATATACAGTGTATCACGCTCATCTGGAAGTGACCGGAGTTCCCCTTTAACGCATCATCAACGTAGGTGTAACTTGCTGTAAGTGGCACATTTTGGTGAATTCCGAACGGCGTAAATACGTATTACGTATGCGATTAGACTCGATAAACAATGTCGCAGTGTTATTACAACTCGGTTATGAAAAATATGTCCAACGCGCTTATGAATGTTTGCGCAAAGTGTGACACAGATAGCAGTCGGTCAACAAAAGCTCTCTCAGACGAGTGATGACGTTAGCATATCATTGCCTAACCACATCGTCGAAACATAAACAACAATTACTCATTTCCTGCGGGGAAACCCAGACATGGATAGACTTGACACACGTACTGAGTTCTCCAAAGACTAAAGGTGTTTGATAAAGTAAGCAATCGATTAGACACGCCGTACAGGGTTGCGTAAAAGTACAGATAACAATTCAATATGTAATATAATATAAAAGTGTTATCAGAACATTTGTGCCACCCTGTAAAAGACGACAGTCGGCGGCAAAGTTATGCAATGTGTCAAGTCCATTAAACCCACGCATATGATTGCTTGTTTGCTCATAAGGCTGACTCTTCTTCTTGTCCAGTACTGTTTTTCCTCGAATTTGCGATCAGCCCTTATGTGTATAACTGACTGAAGAGCTTCAAAATAAAGTGAGACGATTCGGGCTTAGAATACTGTCTCACTAGTTTATGCGAAAATGACTTCTCAAATTTCGTTGTACTCTGCCGATCAAAGCAAGTGGACGGAACAGAAACAAGCGCGGTAAGAATTCTTCTCCAAATGACGCTGAGATGTCTACTTTAATTTTTGCTTTTTAAAATTTATACAGTGATATATTCCAATTCCTAGTCAAACCAAATATTTTAGTTTATTTTATGAATAACTCTGGGCCAGAACTAACTATGATGAAGTTAATAATTTTTATTTACGTATAACGCGCCTGGCGTTCTGTTTAAGTACCCTGTTGTTAAAAGTACAGTAAGACCCATTTTGAAGGAGATTCATACTTTCAGAGATCATTCATTCTCGCTTCTCACGGTCATCTATGCCCTGTTCATAACCGTCTTTTCTCTCTCGCTCGAACTTTGGATACAAGAGAGACCTGAGCTGGACGATTTGCGCCTGGTTTGATCTCAACTATGTTAACATTAATCTTTATCTTATGCATATATATTTAGATTTTTAACGCTTCCATGCTTAGCGTTGGACTGGCAGTTATGGTTTATTTCTACGCCATTCTTCTGCATCCAGGATGGCTACGCAGAATCGCAGACTGGTTGGGGAACACGAGAATTAAAGAGGTATGAATAAAAATATTTTTTCAATTGAAATATGTATCATGTTCCAAATTTAGATGACTCATGCGACTAGAGCGACGCATTCGAGTAATGGGGCTGCGAGTCTCTATTTGCGCCTGGGTGCTGTTGGTAAGGCTAACTGTCTTCATTATTGAATAATAATATTTTTCTTTAGCCTTCGGCATTGTGGCTGTGTTCTACTGCGGACTGAAGATTTACGTGCGCATTCACAGAAAGTCCTGCAAAACATCGGATATACTCGGAAATGTCCTTCAGGCACTCTTCTTTTTCGCTCAGATGCACTTCATCTTTTGCAACTCACAGGTGAGTATATACAATTTCCACTAATCAAGGATAATTTCGGAATCATGTAGAACATTTTTTAATTAGTTTCACAAAAAGTATCCCATATGATCCAGAAAGTATCTTTAAGTGGAAATGGTGTATGAAATTTATTCCCAATGAACGTCAACTGACCAAAACGAGTTGCAGATGACAATAGTGCGATCCTGCCGGCTGGCTAAATTGGGCGCCATGCACCTTGTCGCAGTGAACTTGTGGACGTGGTTCCGCTTGTTCCTAGAAAAGCAAAAGTCAGCTGACAAGCACACGACCTCGGACGACCGAAACGATAACGGAACCAACGCGACCCAAGAAAGCCTGTACCTCGACACGAAAGTTCTTATGTCGACGTGCGCGGTGGAGTATTCGTTGATCGGCGCCGCCATCATGCTCGTTCTGTGGATGAACATCGGACGAGTGGACATTGGCCATTTGACGCTGCTGAATCACCGGCGCAAGCAGCAGATGCGTATTGACTGTAGCGCCTCGTCGACGGGTCTGTTCGTCGGACTAATTTTCGTGCTGGTGACCGTCGTGGACATGGTCATCACGGACGGAAGAGCGCACGTGGCGAGCAGCTTCGTGAGTTGGTCGATCCACGAGGGGCTGCTAGTGTTTGTGCTATTGGCGTGCGTGGCGTGCATGTGGCGCATGAGACGGCTGTCGTACGCGGGAGGCCATCGTGGGGCAGTGGAGATGCTCGATGAGATTTTGCTCATTATCGGATTAGTCGGCGAGCTCGTCTTCTGCTCGATCATGCTCCTCGACTTCTTCCCCACGACGCAACCCACGCTAATCCCAAACTTTTCAACGCGCGATCAGCTCATGCTGTTTACTTTCAACGTCATTAGACTGGTGCAAGTCCTCTTGCAATCTTTGCTCATTCTCTTCTGTACGAAGCTTGTGGCTACCGGCCGAAATCTAGAGGACAAGCCCGGCAAGCAGTTCGTCACATTCTTGCTGGTTGCCAACGTTGCACTGTTTGTCCTTCATACATATGAAACACAACGGGGGACTGTGGACGGCGTGTCGTTCCATGGAAGCGGTTCGAATCTCGTCGTTCTGAAGGCGGTTAATCCACTGGTCATCTTCTTTCGCTTTCATTCAAGTGTTTGTTTGGCGCACCTGTGGAAACACGCCTACACTGCTAAGGGTATGGCAAGTCGCGATAGATCAGTCACCGATTTCGTGCTCCCTTCGCGTCAAATCAATAGCAGTCGCATTATTTACATTCGGGAACGAGCATCATCTGTCACAGTTTGGTGATACTGTAAAACATTAGGAATTTCAGCGCTTCAAGATTTCATAAAAACTGCCCTAAAATCTTATTAAAAGTTTAAATCTGATTTATTCACTCATCCGGGTTTTATTGTAAAAGGTTTGTCTTGAATATTTCAATCTTAATAAGGACGCTTTTCAATACACAGCTAACGTTTTTCATATTTTTCAAAAGGATATTTTTTTCAAAATTATTTGACATGAAAAATGTTTTTTTTGATTTGAGAAAAAGCCTCGTAGTATATAAAAGCGTCCTTATTAAAGTAGAAATGGAAGAGACGATTATGTCTCCGTCGACCTCACTCATAGTAGCCGGATACCATGTTTAGTCATAAAATGTACGGTCGTCTGTGCCGAGACGAGACCGGCCAGCAAATTTAAAAGCTGTCGGAGAAAAAATCGTTAATGAGCCCGTACGAAGCATTATGTACGATATTATTCGCACGGGCCCTACAAACTATCGACTTTTTCTGCACACGCTAAAGTGTTCGTCTACCGGTCTCTTATCGGTGTGGAGTATATTAAAGTAATATGTCTGAGTCAGTACAAAGTTGTAACGTATTACATTGTTGTAAATTTGGTGATTTCGTGTAGTCGAATTATTCAAAATATGTTTCGATCTGATATTGAATGTCGATGTATCTCGATTATAAAAAATGTGCCCAATGTGATTACGAACGCAACTTTTAAACGCGCGAAGCATAGAGATCAGATTTCTCCCGTACGGTACCCTATTACAGGGCTTCCAGTGGTCTGAGTTTGGACTGCCTCCTATACATCGTGTCGTTGCGGGACCCGAAAATGAGCAAAAAAGACCTTAATTGGAAGGTTTCTTTGGACACCGTAAGCCTAAGGGCATCCCCGACAATCGACAAAAAGCCTCTGAACCGTAATGTTTGAAATTTTTAAAATTTTCATTCTATACTACATATTATATAATATGGTTTTTACATAAATGCTGTTAACTTATAAGTTTGACGCCAGCCCTCTCTCCCGTCCGTCTGAACAGGTGTCCCGAGGCCAACACTTCCCTCTGTTGCTTTCCTCCGCATTTCTCTTCGATAATATTGGTATTAAATTAGCGGTCCATTCTGTGAATTGTCGCTTCGTTTTTATCCGATTTATTTTATTCTCAAGCTCTTAGCCAAACGTACTCAACCCGAGAAAAACTAAAATTAAACTAAATACCTCATTTTAAGCGTAACAAACATTTGTTGTGAAATCGAACCAAATCATTTCGAGAGTTGCCGTGGTATCGAGACGCCGTCACTGGCCGGAGGTGCGATTAGTAGTCGGTGGATTGTCACCGACTACATTGCTGTGAAAAAAAGTCCCCCGCTTACACTTGTCACTTGCCGGCCGTCTGCCACGGCGGGTAGTCAGTTGCTCCTCAAATGATGATACATAACGCATTATCGGCGCAGATGTATCTTGCTATAAGTCGCGCAATTGGGCAATGTCGAGCAGCGTCAAAACATATTTGCGTACGTGCTAAGATTTGATAAACAATGTCGCAATGTTATTACAACTCGGTTGTGTAAGATTTACCCAACGCGATTACGAATGATTAAGCAAAGTGCGAGACAGTTCACAGACGGTCAACAATAGCTCTCAGACGAGAGATGATGGTAGCTTATCACTGCCTAATTGGATTGTCGAAACTCACTCAACAATTGCTCATGTACAGAGGGGAAACTGAGGCTTGAAAAGACTTGATACACGCACTGACGAGTTATTCGAAGATTAACGGAACTTGAGAGAGTAAGCAGTTGACTAGACACGTCGTTAAAGGTGCCAGTCGGCGACAGACTTACCGAACTGCGTCATGTCCATAAAACCCCCGCGTAGGAGAGCTTGTTTTGCTTGTATGGCTAACTGGCCAGTGTCCATATAAAGCGAGACGATTTGGGCCGTGAATACTGTCTAACATTTTTCTTGTTTCCTAGCGCTTTTCCCGCTCCGACCCAGGGTCCGCTTACTGGGACTTCTTAAGAGGGCCCTTCGTCACGACAGTAGGCTTCCTCGGTGGACTGCTGCATGTACGGCACCAGGAATACTGTCTAACTAGCTTTTGTAAAAATGAATTCTCAAATATCATTGTATAATGCCGACGAAAGCAAGTGGACTGAGCTGAAACAAGCACGGTAAGAAATTTTCCTTAATCAACGCTGAGAAATCTGCATCCATTTTCAAATTTTTAGTTTAATACTGTACCGTATTCCAATTCCTAGTCGAATTGAATTTTTGTTCACGTGTAGCGCACTTGGCGCTCAGTGTAAAGTGTCCTGTCATGGCCTGTACAGTAAAACTCACGCTGAAAGAGAATTTTAATTTCAGTGATCACTCATTCTCGCTTCTAACCGTCATCTATGTCCTGTTCATAACCGTCTTTGCTCTCTCTCTTGAGATCTGGATACAAGAGAGGCCTGAGCTGGACGATCTGCGCCTGGTTTGATCTCAAACTTATCGACTTCTATCTTTATCTTATTAAGATATTTAGATTTTCAACGCTTTCATGTTGAGCGTTGGACTGGCAGTTATGGTCTACTTCTACTCATTTCTTTTGTACCCACGAGGGCTGTACAAAGTTGCAGAATGGATGGGGATCGCGAGAATCAAAGAGGTATAATTTTTAAAAAATTTCGGTTAGAGTATGAATGTTCCCAATTTAGATGATTCATGCGACTAGAGCGACGCATTCGAGTAATGGAACTGCGAGTCTCTATTTGCGCCTGGGTGCCGTTGGTAAGGCTATTTGTTTTCATCATTGAATAAATATATTTTTCTTTAGCTTTCGGTGTTGTGGCGATGCTGTACTGCGGACTGAAGATATACGTATGTATTCACAGAGAATCCTGCAAAACGTCGGACATAATCGGAAATATCCTTCAGCCGCTCTTCTTTTTCATTCAAATGCATTTCATCTTTTGCAACTCAGGGGTGAATATATATAGTGTCCACTTATTAAGGATACTTTCCGAATCAAGCTGGACAATTTCTGAATTAGTTTCACAAAATAGTATCCATTTGATTCTGAAAGTATCTTTAAGTGGAAATGGTGTAGGTAGTTTATTCGCAGTCAGCGTAAACTGACCTAAACGAGTTGCAGATGACAATCGTACGATCCTGCCGGCTGGCTAAACTGGGCGCCATGCACCTGGTCGCAGTGAACTTGTGGACGTGGTTCCGCTTGTTCCTAGAAAAGCAAAAGTCCTATGACAAATATACGGATTCGGAAGACGCAAACGATAATGGAATTAACGCGA
Source organism: Plectus sambesii (assembly GCA_002796945.1). Taxonomy (NCBI): domain Eukaryota; kingdom Metazoa; phylum Nematoda; class Chromadorea; order Plectida; family Plectidae; genus Plectus; species Plectus sambesii. Next base: position 6,540 of record NIUQ01005117.1, read on the forward strand.
CCGGCTCCAACGTGACGGAACCTTGCATCATGGAACGCTTGTACGACGATACGAAAGTTCTTATGTCAACGTGCGCGGTAGAGTATTCTTTGATCGGCGCCGCCGTAATGCTCGTGCTGTGGATGGGCATTGGCCGAGCGAACACCGGCCATTCGACGCCACTAGAACACCGGCGCAAGCAGCAGATGCGTGTCGACTGTAGCGCCTCGTCGACGGGTCTGTTCGTCGGATTGATCTTCGTGTTGGTGACCGTCGTGGACATGGTCATCATCGACGGGACGACGCACGTGGCGAGCAGCTTCGTGAGTTGGTCGATCGACGTCGGACTGCTATTGTCAGCGCTATTGGCGTGCGTGGCGTGTATGTGGCGCATGCGACGGTTGTCGTATGCGGGAGGCCATGGTGGGGCAGTGGAGATGCTCGACGAGATTCTGCTCATCATCGGACTAATTGGCGAGCTTGTCTTCTGCTCGATCATGCTCCTCGACTTCTTCCCCACGACGCACCCCACGCTTGTCTTAAATTTTGCGACGCGCGATCAGCTCATGCTTTTCACTTTCAACATCGTTCGACTTGTGCAAGTCCTCCTTCAGTCTTTGCTCATCCTCTTCTGTACGAAACTCGTCGCTACCGGCAAAAGTCTACAGGATAAGCCCGGCAAGCAGTTTATCACGTTTTTGCTGGTTGCCAACGCCGCACTGTTCGTTCTGCATACATTTAAAACACAACGAGAGATGGTGGATGGCGTGTCTTTCCTTGGAAGTAGTTCGAATCTCGTCGTTCTAAAGGCAGTTAATCCTCTGGTCATCTTCTTCCGCTTTCATTCGAGCATCTGTTTAACCCACCTGTGGAAACACGCCTACACTGCCAAGGGTACACCGAGTCGCGATAGATCACTCGCTGACTGCGTGCTGCCTACGCGTCAAACAAATGACATTCGTATTTTTTACACTCGAGAAAGAGCAGCTTCTGTCTCTATTTGGTGATACAGTAAAACTTGAAGAATTTCAGCGCTTCTCATTCCATTAAAAATTGCACTTTTCTGAGTCCATTACTTACCCAAGCTCTACTGTAAAATGTTTCTTGAACTGAGGGAAACAGTTTGTTTAAATAATTTTAACTTTGGTAAGGACACTTTTATATACAACAGGGATGGTTTTCAAATTAAAGAGAACGTTTTCGTATTGATTTAACTAGGAAAATGCCTTTCTTAATTTTGAAAACGTCCTCTTTGAACTGGTTCGTATCCTTGTTAAAGTTGGAATGGTGTAGACACGAGATTTCCGTCGACCTCATAATAGCTTGATACCATTTTCCGTCCTGTAATGTACGGTCATCTGTATCGAAATAAGACTGAACAGCAAATTCATAAATGTCCGGCAAAAAATCAATAATAAGCTCCTATGAATCTATGTGAACGGTGTATTCGCATGGGACCTACAATTTATTAGCTTTTTCGGCACACGCTCAAGAATTTGTTTAACAGTCACAATTCAATATGAAGGATTGTATAATAATATGCGTGAACCAGTACATAGTTGTAACATATTTTGTTGCCGTAAATTTGGTGATTTTGTGTTGCCGAATTGTTTATAGTATGCTGCCGATGTCGTGCTGAATACCGAAGTGTTAAGGGTCTCAAAGTGATCATTGTATTACGATCTCTAGAGTAAAAAGTTGTATCGCGAACCAAAGCTCGCTCAATTCGACGAAACATTGCCGCGGAATGAAAAAGAAGGAAAGATCAATTGATAATCAATCGAAAGCAGAAAATTAGAGAGAATCTTGCTGGAAAGTGGAAGTTATGACTTCCAGAATCGTGTCCCTTTTTTCGACACTCCGAACGCATAAGAAAAAGACTATTTTCTTCTCGTCGTGTTTGGCGTTACTAGTCGATTATGGACTTAAACAGAAACGGTTAGAAGTCTGCCTTATTAACCTTGCACTCATCTTGCCTGATATTGCTAGCCCGGGCAACTCGCCTCTGTTTTAGCGATTCTGATATTTTGGAAGTTTACTGCAAAGAAGCTCAAAAAATTGGTCGGCAAACGATTTCTGCCGATAGCAAACCGCGAAGGGTCACCGTCTTACTGAACGGCTTCGCGAAAGATGGGTAAATAGCTGATCGATCATTGCGATCGGTTCATCGAGGCTTTCAGTTTGGGGCTGGAAATATGCCAGTGCATAGTTTGCAAGTTCCCCAAAAACACTACTACGATATATTCATGCGGATCCCGTAAATGATCAGTTTCTCGCCCCGCAAGTCTCATTTCGGTGCGAAGGAAAACTATTGCGTCACCCTGTAGATTAGAATATTTCCTACCCAGAACTGGAAGCCTCGACTAATCTATCCATGTCTTGCCTATTTACTCATCGCGATCTCGAATGATTTTAGAAAAGCGCGTAAATTATTTGAAAACAACGCTCTGCCGTTGCTCAACTTGGCAGGCCTGGAAGTGAACGTGCTGAAGGTAAGGATATCATCTTTTTTCAGAAGAATTTCTTTTGTTGTTAGGTGGAGAGTGCAGACAAGCTCGAGACAGTTGCCGGGGCGTTGGACAAGCAGGAAGCAGATGCCTTGTACGTTGTCGGTGGAGATGGAACGTTGTCTAGGGTAATCAAGTTAATTGGATTGACATTTATTTATGTTTTAGTTTTATGGGAAACTCTGTAGTCTAAATTTGCCAACTAGTAACAAAAAATGTTAGATTGAATGAGCCAAACTGCTTTGAGAGTCAATAGCGCTTCTTTTATATCAATATAAGCGTATAGAAAGCAAGAAATGATGATCATTCCTGGTGAAAAATGGTTTTATTGCTCCGAAAAGGGAGCTCACCGTTGCCAATTACAATGCCTGGCTCAATTTCTTGTTATTGATCGATACATTTTAACTATACATCATTGAAGAATATGTTAAGATCCAACATGCTGAATTCTCCATTAATCTTCATGAATATCATTTGGATCTCATTCAGGTTCTGACGGGGGTGTTCAACAACAGAACAACGCCGGCACTTCCAATCGGAGTGTTTCCGGGCGGATGGAACAACGAGTCGTTGTTAAAGCTTGCACCATCGGTGTTCGGTCTGTCGAATCGCGCCAATGTCAGGTGGTTCTGCGAGAGTGCCATGGCGCTCATCAACGATACTCACAAGCCAGTTCACGTCTTCAAAGTTGACGTCAGTCCTTTCAAATTTCGCTTACATTCTCGAATCTTCCATCTGTGCATCTTCAGAGTCAAACCGAGGAGGGAAATGTTAAGACCGTCTACGCGTTGTCCAACACGCATGGCGGCTGGTTCAGAAACATTGAAGAGAAGAAGTACAAGAATTGGTACTGGTTCAGGTTGAAGCGACGCTTTACTTACTTCTGGGAGACGCTGAAGGTATGGTGGAGGACGATTTTAAGACTTTCAGAAGATAACAGCATGAAAGATTAACTACAGGCATCGCCGAAGCCGATCGTTGCCAACATTCAATATGAGTCCTTCTGTCCCGGATGCAACAAGTGTCGCAGCGCAGCACCGGCGAAGGCCGTCGTTGCAGCTCCTCAGTGGCGATGGTGGCATGTTATAACCGGCACGCCGCGCTACGCCAGCCCCGAGCAGCAACGTAACTTTCTCCCATCTCTCACAAGTCGCTCATCTTCATTCGTTAATAGGTCCTCGTCGCGACTATTCCACCATTGTCAATGACAATTGTGGAGCTGTGCAGGAAGTGATTGTGTCAACCACCGATCTGCTCGTGGAAAATGTTCAGGAAGAAGTACTTATTGTCCTGAATTTTCGATGCCAACTTGATAAATCCGTATCGACTTTCAGGATTGCTCAAGATTACGGATATCGGCCGGCGGAGAAGGCCTGGGTCGCCTCGGCGTGATCGGCGAGGGCTGGAGTCGATGCGGAAATGATGCCACAGTCCGTTCCCATACTGAAAATTTCTACTCCTTCGACGCTGATGCCAGCAAAGTCAACATCGAGTTCAGTCAACTGCCGGTAAACATAGATGGAACTTTTGTTTTTCGTCTTTTGAGATTTATTAATCTTGCGAGTTGTTTGCAGGAAAAGTGCGAAGTATTTTCCGTTTCGGGCGACCGCATCGACGTTTCGAAAGGACCAGTGGGAGTGGAAACTGTGTCACAGCCGATTGAGCTCTATTTGCCGGAAATTTTTTCGTTCGGTGCTAATGTGAATGCATCTTGATGAAAAGTGCTAATTTTTGGCGATGAAAACATTTATAGAAAATGCTAGAACACTTATAAAAATGCCCAAATCGTTCACAATTCATTTTTAATGACAAGTTGCGACACAATGTTCATATCGCGTACTTTAGCGAAAGTCGTACTTAAGAGAGACTTTTGTCGCGTTTGTTCAACATCCGCGATGATTAACGTACCCTCCTCTTTTTGTATGACTCATGAATAGCTCGCCGTTGCCCTTCGTATGGACAGATGATGTGTATCAGCCGTGGACTAGCGCGAGAACGGATGCGTGTCTGTTTTTATCTAACGGTCTGACTGAGGGAAAAGGGTGCGCGCGGACACAAAAGGGCTTTTCGAATGGAAAGTCAGGGACGAAATGGTAGACATAGTGTAATCTGGCCTATCTTCTGAAACATAAACCCGTCGGTTTACTGGAATATATAACTAGTCAATAAAATAGTCGAAAAAGAATAGTGAAATGAAGAAGTGTTGCTCATCATTATGAACCCGTATACCTATCTACTTGTGTGCGAATCCATTTTATGACCTCTGTATCTGCTAAGAAGAAAGTATCGTATATCTATCATCTCAACAGAATAATAGAAATAAAAAATCCACTGAACCAATAATCTTTAACGCAACCAATATTTGACTCTGTCGAATCACACCGACACCATTTTGACAATTTGAGGTGACCCCCATCGTTCCCTCCAAACAAGCACAATTACCGGGTTTTCTCGAAAATAAGCCCCCCCCCTGGGCGCATTTTCGAAAGTCTTCTCGAAAATAACCCCGGGCTTATTTTCCGGTCAAAAATTATTCCGACCGCGTCAAAAACATACCACTTTTGCCGCCTTTTCTCGAAAATACGCCCGGGGCTTAATTAAGG
>NIUQ01005118.1:0-20205 GCA_002796945.1 Plectus sambesii
ATCATCAGAAATACTCTCAGGCCCCTCAGACAAATGGAAATGGCTCGCCAAACGCGCAGATACAACTACAGCTGGCCGGTGGTACGTATCTTGCGACTGGTTATATCAAACGTTTTCGTTTTATCATCTTATCACGTTCTATCATGTAGAACAACATTTTCTAAGCCGATAATAGAAGAATTCAGGAAAGAGGCTTTTTCGCTGTATGAGAAAATGCGATATTCGGCAAATAATTTGCGGCAGTTTTCTAAATTAGTGTCCGAAAGAGCATATCGCTAGTGCCCTACTCTCCTTTCTCTCCTGCGCTCCTCTTGTATCCAAACCAATATGCCGCTGAAACCATTCTATTTACGCCTTTACTACTTCATTTTTTGCCCCCTCCTCCCACTTTTGTTCATCATCGCATTTCTTTGCAGATGCGCGCCTGCCCGCGTTCGGTCAGTTGTCGTCTCTCTCGGCTGGCCTCACTGCCGATGCCTTGAGCATACCTGTTCACCACGACTCCATCAACGACGCCTACACCACCAATATCACCACTTTGGCGCCGCTCAACCCCCTCGGCATCAACGCCGATCACTGGCAGTCACCGTATCCAGTCGGCAGCGGTCTCGGTCAGAACGTCAATCCATTCCCCACCCCTACTGAGCCCTCGCAGCCTCCCGGTCTCGCCTTTTACCACCACCAGCACCAGCAGCACCAGCAGCACCAACAGCAACTCTTGCAACAAATGTTGCCGCCGCATATGAGCAGCAATGGACACGATTCGTCGCCCCATCACCTGATTCAGGCGCAAGTTATGACGTCGTCGTCGATGGCGACATCATCATCGTCGGTTTTATCGAACGGCGCCGGCGTGCACGTTGACGAGAACGGCGCCATCATCGTCTCCCCGTCGCTCAATCACGACGAAGGAGCGGAGTCGGCGACGCTCGAGAAGCATTCATCGGCCAATCACAGCCCGACAACGATGTCGGATCACGGTGGCGATGAAAAGCCGTCTACCAGTGTAATTTTGACGGCAACGACGCCACCGGCCACTGTGACCGCGAGCGCTTAGAGCAATTTATGATATTTTGCAACTGTTTATAAATCCCTAAAGCCTCAGCCATAACGAATTCCTTCGTTATGGTCATTAATCATTGTATTTCTGGATGGAGATGAGTGTGAACGTACAGAAAGCCATGTCGCCAGAGCATTAAAAAATGTATCAGGATAAGTGTATCTTAGGTATGCGATTATATGAAATTGTTAATTGTTGTGCTTAAGTGAAACAGCTTCCATATTGGTTGTGAGCTTGTGGGGACAGGCATATGTCAGCTACAAACTCTGATCTTCTTTCAGTGTTTCATTTTATTTTTGTATATTCTCTAGCTTATTTGTTACAAACTTGTTTGAAGGTTGCCTGAAACTGTTCGCCTGAAGCTTTGCTCAAATGCTGTCAATATTTTGCTCTTTTGGTTTACTTGTTACCCGGATGCTGAGGCCGTAATTATTCAAATAGTACGATGTGCAGTCATTTCGCAAAATCTTTGGGTACTGTAATACTATAAAAGATCACTGTACTATTTGAATAATGAGGTGTCTTGAAGTTATTCAAGTGGTGCACATATCTTGGTCGGCTTGATTTCTGGAGACATTTTTTTGAATAATTGTGATTCGTTTGCTTTCCATCATATCCTGTTGGAATAAGAACCATACCGTTGCCTTGTTCCTCAATTCAGCTTGCCGTGCTAAGTTTATTTTGATATATGCTGGCGGTTAGGATACTATGACTGGGTGAAATCCTAGTCGGAAAATTGTACAGAGCGCCGAACTATTTTCAAAAGATGCCTCGCGTATGTTCTGCGTAGCAGAAATAGGGGTGGACACCGAGTGGGGCGCGGGGGAGTGTTTAACCTGAAGGAGGCTGCCGCTTCACGGCGAGACTCCAAAGCTATAAAGCACTAACCTGGCTTCGAGATACCCTCTCTCTCATGTCCACCGCTGGCATTTCCCCTATAACTGTTCCCAAATCTACCTTTCGTTCACCTCGGCCGTAATGCCGAACAGCGCCCATTCCGCTACTTCACATTTACGTGTATGTCTTATTTCTGTTGGCGTCATGTCAAACATTTTCGCGCGAGCTATTTCGATCAATCAAGTGTTAAGCTCAATCGATTGCGGCACTTTCTGAAACATTCAATCGGTTCTCTCTTTGTTGCCTTTTGCATTCCGAATTCAGGGTGATTCACGATGATTTCTTGCTAATTTTCGATCGCCTCTGTGACAATGAATGTAGAGAATTCAATCTTATGGCTTGTCAATCTTTTCATCGAGCTGCGTTCCAATGAGGTGAATTGCTCACTTTTAATGCAAATATTCGCCAATTTCGTCCTATACCTGGCGTATTTCGGTGCTGTAGTGAACGAATTCGGTTATGTTTTACTAATTTTGAAGTATTGTGCTTGGATTACCAGATGATGTACTACATGCTAATTCGAGCATTTTGCTGTTCTTTTTTTGGCATAGGTAATTAAACGTATTATGAAATAAGGTTTCAATATCAACAGAAATGCATTTTTTCATATCAGGTTTATAACATATTCCGTTCTGAGCTGAGTTGTGCGAATAAGCGCAACTTTGGATGCCAAGTTTAAGCTGAGAAGGCAACATGAAATAGATACTATCCTCCACACTTTTTCATATCCGCATACAAATTTGTATGCATGCGGCGAAATTATCAGCAAAGTGTAGGGCCGCACAATGTATTGCGCAAAATGTTTTAAGGTAATTCATGTTAGTGCTAGTTTAATTATTTTTCGTCCTATGCCTCAGAATTTGCGAGCCAGTCTGTAAACGTGTGGAGACAGAACTAGCAGATATTTTTGAAAATTAATGAGGGAATAGGTACTTGGTGCAACCCATCACTCCCGCCTGTTTTTCCGAACGTCATTGTTTTTTCAAACAGGTGCAAGCCCTTGTGAATTTCATTTGACCTGTAAGTTCTTGGCTCTACCCATGGACTTTGTTATCAACGTTCACCGAATTCTAAGTTACCTTAGGCTGCCACGATATTTGCATCAAAACAAATACTGAAACTGTACAACAATATCTAAAAAACAGCTAAAAACAAGTAAGCAAAAAAGTCAAGGAGCAGTTTTTTTACTCCCATTAAGATGCGCGTGTTCTTTCAGCCATCCGTCATCTCATGCGACATTCGCTTGCGCTCCCTATCTTTGTGCCAACGCAAAGTTTTGACACGAAAATTCCTCGAACGGAAAACACACTCATGACTCAGACTCATGGCGCTCTCCGCCGCCTGCCGTCTTCAGCCTTTATTATTATGATTTCGACCAAAGCGCTACTTATTGGAAAGGACAGTAATCAGCGCTACTTTGACAAAGAACGAGATCGCGCTAATTAAGAATAGATGGCCAAGCAAGGCGAACCGAAGCGGGACACTAACAATCGATTGAGTACATCGACGAGCTGACAAAGCGGGCTCGGCACACGTGCATTGAAGCAGAGGGCATATGTATTGATTTTCTCCGGCTACGCGGCTGCTTGCACGTCGATTGCCTCGACCGGCCGCGGCAGCCGAACTACCCAGCCAGCACCACGGGCGACGATTCGGCTCTCGACGCCTCGTTTCTCTCCCCATCATCTAGTCAGTCAGTCGCCATATGTTTATTTACTTGCCGTTAGTTAACCCATGTCTGCGTTGTACTGGTCAATATTAAAAAGGCCACCAGAGACGCAAGTATTTTCCCCCCAGATCTGCCCTCATAGGCATTATTAGGTCAAGCGTGATCGAGCAGTTCTAGGAGTTGTTTTCTTCGCCCTTCCCAACCGTTTCGTAGAGGAGACTGCATTCTTGGTTGTGAGACGTATACGCCACATAGCGACGAAGAAATGGGATCTACGCAGAAAGGAAAGGGATTTCAGCGGGTTTTTTTTATCTCATTGGATGAAAGGAAAATCCGTGGTAATAACACGTTCACATATTGGAGTAAATAATCCTACTGCGCCCCAAATCGCACCGACAATATTCGATTTTCTTATGTAATACTTTTTCTGCGATGATTCACCTTTGACATCACCTTGTGGGCGCGTTTTTTAGTCGAAGATAAATATTTTATGGATTCTTGATAACTCATTATCTATCTATAAGTGCATTCGATAAAGAAAAGTACATAATAAAGCCGTGCAATATTCAAATCACTTAGGTGGCAGAAATAGATTGACAACGCGCGTTTTAATTGATTCTTCGCTTACTTAGTTGCAAGTTGCAAGCGGAGGGAACGACCGCAAGTACTTGCGCACTGCGCCGCATCACAATTTCTCCGCTCTGATAGTAACCTGCAAAAATTAAAACTGAAAAATTATAAAGCGAAATATAGAAAAATCATACTAGTGTGAAATAATTTTCGATCATTATATCTGTAACAGTTATGTACTTCAGCCGTTGATCAGTCACAGGCCATCTCGTAAAGGATGGAAGACGCAAACGGAAGAGCAACAGTGACTGCAAATGGCAGTGCTCTGGGTAAAATATCGGCGTTCTCTACTTGGCGCCAGCTGTTCACTCTGCGCGGATTTTTTCGCCGTCTAGGTTGGACGATCGGACGTTATCCGCTCGTCTATATATTGGTATGTGACAAAAATTTATTTGACGGCAGGTTTAAGTGGGGCAAGGCTAATGTATCACAAAGGAGCCGAGGCATATCCATTTTTCCTCCCATTTTTCGCGCTTCGCTCCTGCGAACAAAAACCGACATAGCAGTGTGTACCTTCCCCAAAGGGGTAAGCAATTTTCAAATAATTTTATCGGACAGTTTGCATAATATTGGCAATATGATATCCCTGTTGATCATTTTAGGTGACGTTCTGTATCTCCCTTCTCTCCGGCGGCATGTATTTCATGGTGCTCAAAGACCGCATTCGAGATGGATACACACCGCTAAATGCACCTTCTCGACGGGAAACAGAAATCTTTCGTGATTTTTGGGGAACGAAAGGTAATTGAGCTATTCGGGCAACTATATTATTTGCTGCGGAACCGGCCAAAATTGACGTAGAGTTCACGTACGCTGTTTTCCAGCATAAATACACAACTGTTCAAAGGTTAATACTGTAGATAAAGCTGCATAATAGGGCCAAAGTATATCTTATCTGTACCATATGATAAGTTTAGAAGAATCATGTCTCCCAGAAATTTTCATCCCATCTTGGACCAGGTTGAACAGAAAGGCGGGTAAAGAAGGCTATGGATATCGTGACCAAAAAAGATTAATATCCTTTGTACCTGCCAGATATATTACTCGACTCTCTCTGCAATTCGGTCCTGGTTTTACTTCAGGGCAAGTCATGTGTAGCATTAGGGTCTCCATGCTGCGACGTTCGACTTCGTTAGGACCAAACGCAATTTTGCGATACATTTAAATAACCATACACAAAAATGATATTCTTTGTTTTCAGGAGAGCCAATGATGTCGGTTGTAATAGCGATGGCGAAAGACGGCGGGTCCATGATTAGAGACGAACACTTGGCTGCTACTGTAGATATTTATCACTATTTTATGGACGACTTCTCTGTTAGCGTCGATGGAGAAGCATACGTGTTCAATCAACTATGCGAACCATATTGTGATATTAATCTGGTCTTTCCCTTCTTTAAGGTCACTCATTATTTTTACATTCATCACTCTCGCTCAGTCTTTAATTCGCGCTGCTGGGAAACAAAGATTTCGATACAAAAACTTATTCAAAAATGATTTTGCATAAAAAAAACTTGAGAATAACAGTTCTCATTTACGATACTTAATTCCACTCAATCAAACGAGATGATCTGCTAATTTCAACGAAAATTTCGTGATTTTCAGAAAGGCCAAGACGCGCAAAAGTCTCGTCTATCTAAGGGCCAACCACTTGCCAGGGATACATTTCTCGCTTATCCCATCTCAACGATCGATGGAATACAAATTCATCTGGAACGAAATTTCTACGGCGTACGATTAAGAACGAATCAGTCTCATGTTGCCACGAGAGAGTTGTCTTCGGATTCAAACTCGACCATTTCGAGCGCAAACTTGAGTTCAGTAGCCGATGCAGCCTTCAGCAGTATCGATTACGTCGAATTGCTACTGATCATCTTTCGCGCCGACAAGGCGTCAGATGAGATGACTAAACGACTAGCAACGTGGGAGATTGCAGCATTCGACTACGTCATGAACAACTACAGTAATCCATATGTTGAAATGCAGGTAATGGAATCTTTAACCAATATTATACTACATATCTGAAATGTAAAAGTGTTCATTATTTATTCTCTGCGACTTTTCCATTTTTCCATCTCACGTATAGATTCCAGATTCCGTCTAAATAGCAGATTTTTTCAATAAAAAGTTACATGTTAGTTTTCTGTTGACATGACTGTCGATGGATTGGTTGTCTAAATTTAAATACTTTGAGCGGATTGTGGCGGACTAAATTTTTGAAAGACATGAATGCTGGACTAATAATTGGCATTATTATAGGTGGTTGGTGTTGAGATTCTCGACCGAGAAATGATTCGCGACGGGCAGAGGATGACGCCATACTTTGCTGCTGGATTTGCATTTATGGCATTTTTTGTTACGGTTACCGTATTTGGGAGCGCAATCTATTACAATGAACTGGACGGGGGGAAATGTATAGTGGCGGTGGGCGCAATGTTGTCACCAGTGCTCGCCATCACGACAACATTTGGCCTCGTTTCCCTGCTGGGATGCAGGATCAACTCGTTCATGCTGGTCATGCCGTTTCTTGTCATGGCGATAGGTACGTACTTTTCGTAGTTTGCAACGAATTTGAAATTCTGTAATACGATTGTGGATTAGTATCGTGAAATTTTTGAACTTGTCTCAACCTTCGAAGTACTCCGTCTCACTCACATATTCTAATAAGCTTTCCTATGTTCACCCCCTCCCCATGCTCAAGTGCTTATTCCCTCCTCAACAGTACTTGCTTGAAATCTAAGCGCCATACGATAGTTCGTTATGTTGGACAGAAACTGGCTACAGCATGGCTTCCGCTGCTCTTAATAGTGACCCATACTTAGTTTCGGCACACAATATTATGCTCATTCTCCAACCACTTTCAGGAGTTGACGATGCGTTTCTAATGATTCATTCTTGGCAGCGGCTCGCGCTGCACCGAGCGACACTGACAAAGACAGTGCCAGACCGACTTGGTCTCGTCTATGAAGAAATGGGGCCGTCTATAACGATCACATCGCTGACGAACGCGATCGCCTTCGGTATCGGCGCCCTCACGCCCACCCCAGAAATTCGTCTTTTCTGTATGGCCACTGCTATTGCCATGAGCATGGACTACCTATTTCAACTGATTCTCTTTGGTCCGGCGCTGGCTTTCGCCGCTCACTGTGAAAGCAAAGATCTCTCATCACTCCGCGAACAAAGAAACGGCGAATCGTGCAGAAAGAAGCTGCATGAGGCACTCAGGTCAGTGAACCAATTCATTTTGGATGCTAAACATTATTGCCACAGTCGCTTGGGTTCTCAAATTGCTCATTTTCTCCTACATTACTGTGGAGAACATAATGAGAAAATCTGAAAACGTCAGCGGAGCTCGTCATACGAATGTCAAGAATGTTTTAAATCTATTTGTTATGTGCTATTAAACCTAAAAATTTATGAAGCATGCTCGACAAGTTAGTAGCCTTAATTAATTATGAATTGAAGATTTTGTATGTATCGTATTTTTTTTTTGAATCTGCATTTGACAAAGACACAAAGCCGCTCTTTGTTTTTCTAATTGTTTATTTGCACACTCGTAAGCATAAGTATCATTTTCTCTGCAGAATCTGAATTGAGACTATGATTAATATTGTTTATGAGAGAAAATAAAAAGAGGCGCGCGATGCATTTTATATTCATCGTCGCATGAACCTTGCAATTATTCACTGTCGTTCAATGTTGTCTAATTGATTTAACTAATATCAGCCATTTAGGTCTCTACTTCGGGTATACTGTAGAATGCTCAGTAGTTCTGCCGTCTTTCTTCTGATTGTGATCTTGACTTTGATCTACTGGTTCTTTGCCATATATGGAGCGATGAGTATCGAAGCGCGCCTTGATACCCAAAAAATACTGCCGCGAGACTCGCCAATCCTACGAACCGATAAAATACTCTCAGGTATGACAAAATTTTAGGATATTTTTATTTATTTTTTTGTATTAACAGCATCAATCCAAAGTTGTTGCCTTCTCTATATTTTGTTGCTTTTGTTGAATTGTTAATAATGCAGTCTCGATCTTAATACAAAGTTTTTGGCCAGCTGGTGGCGAATCTAACTCAGTTAGAGCGCTCGTTCAAACCGTCATACAGTATTTTGTTAAGCGTTCAAAGGGTAGCGTACATTTGCGGCGCACCTCACGATCGATTTCACACGATGATTTATTTTCTTTTCCATACCAAATTGCTAGGATCCACGCTTTCATGACTTGAAGGCCATCTGTCCACTTTCGAACGCTATCAAAGCAATGTTTCGTGTCGCGAGTTAAGTTTCAAACAAAAAACTGAACATTCTGAATTACAGTATGTAAGAGCGTTTTAAGCAGAATGTTGTTATTTATTTCGAATCCTTATGAGAGGCACTATTTAGACGTTGTCTGGAACGAGTATCATCCCGTCACCGTTCTTGTCAGTAGACCTCCTGACATCAGAAACGCTTCTCAACTCAAATATTTCAAATCGATGGTTCGCGAGTATGAAACTCTGGAGAGAGCAACCGGAAATGGCTCGACCACTCTCTGGTTGACCGACTACGAGCAATTTTATAAAGAAAGTCAGGCATTCATGAGTGTATTTGGAATGGATAACGACGGCACCACAGTTGATGGCACAGGACTTGATTACGACCTTCTGCCGGAGTTTTTTGAGTCACCCTACTATAAACATTGGACATCGTTTGTAAGATGGAAGAGAGTAGAGTAAGTCGATCACTTATTACATAAAATGCCCAGGCTGCGAGTTGATCTCTTTGGAAATCGGTAATCATGGCTCATCTAATTAACGCAACTGCGAAGCATACTTTATGTAACTGTTCATACTGATATCTCAACAGTTAAAATTGAAAAGCGATCCTTCAATTCTTAGTTCTCAACAGTTTTGTGAAACGGAACATATCATCTTCACCTCTTCTTATCTGTTCACTTTAAGCTACAGCTTTAATACCAATAGTAGTATCCAATTTGCTATTGCTACTTTGCTTATCAGAGTATTTTTAGTGAGACGTATGTCATTGAGAGCTTTATGTTCCGCACCGCCTACCACAACAGTTCGTCGTGGGACGCCAGAATCGATTTAATGCAAAAATGGCGGGAAATCGCGCGACGATACACAGATCGTTTGAACGTTACAGTTTGGGAGGCGAACGCTATGTTCGTCGATCAGATACTCAGCCTAAAAGGTGTCACACTTCAGGTAAGAATCCTCCATTTCTCTGCCGTTTGGACATTGCAAATGCATTGAAACTTTCAGACAGTAGCGGTGACATTGGTGTGCATGGCGGTGGTGTGCGCAATTTTCATGCCGAGTCCGTGCAGCGTTCTTACCGCATCAGTTGCCATCGCATCAATCAGTCTAGGTACTTATAATTTAAAATGCAGTGTTAAAAAAACGCTTATGTTAATATTTGCATTATCCTTTTTGCAGCAAATTAATTGTAGGTTGTTTGTGGAACTTGATGCCAAATGAAATCTGTCGATAATTGTAGGAGTAAAGGACAAGAAGACACGAAAGTAATTAAAACGACGCGGTTCGGTCCCCGCGCTATCGTGTGAGCGATAACATGTGATGGGCGACTTGAAGCTGAGCGCATAAATGCCACGCTCGAGCTCCACTTAGTCCCGCAATTAAGCGCGAAAATATCCAAACACGACTATTCTCATGAATATTAACTGGCAGTTCGCGTGCTCAAGTTTTATTCGATGCATTATCCTTCTATAACTGCGATATCTTCGATATCTGCGCGCGAGGTGCAACTGAATTCCGCAGCCATCATTAAGTAAAATGCTGCAAAATATTCCGAAAATTGAACGTTGTAGGCGTGTTCGGCTTTCTTTCGTGGTGGAATTTCGACCTGGATCCGATCACAATGGCAGCAACGTTGATGTCAATCGGTCTGTCGGTCGACTTCACGGCGCACGTTTCATATCACTATCAGTTGTCTGGCCGGGCCAATATCCGCCGTGGTGAGAATACCGGCGAGCAGCGAATTGTCGGCAAGCAGGTACGGTACTTACAGTACATCTTGAACAAAAATGGCGTTACCTAAACACCTTAAATTAGTACTAACAATTGCCTTGAGCGCCAACCGTCAAGGCCTTGTTGAGGAAGTCGAAACAATTCCGCAGTCGTCATAGTTGTATCAATAAGCGTGGCATTGGTAACTTTTAGACACACTTGACGCGTCAATTTTTAGGCCCGTCTGGAGCACACGCTGAGCAGCGTCGGCTGGCCGATGCTGCAGGCCGGCCTATCAACAGTCGTTTGCGTCTTACCGCTCGCCTTGCTCCAGTCCTACTCGACTATGGTCTTCTTCAAGACTATGTTTCTTGTGGTTGCCTGGGGTCTTGCTCACGGTTTGATCCTGCTGCCTGCCTTTCTGGCCGCTCTGCCTGAATGTCTGACTGGCAAGGAAGTCTGTCCAGGACCCAACGCTCACGACTTTACGATCGACCGACAGCGCGACACTACCGATGGAGGCGATGAGCACGAATTAGAGCCGCTCTGATGAGCATGTTGCACTCAGGTCTAATTCGTGAAAAATTCTACTTATCTTAGATATTTGATGACAATTACTTTCGATGGATTGCTAACATTCCATTTTAGTGGACCGTTAAAACTCAATCATACTAGGCTTCAAGCTTCTAAAGGACGCGCAATATTTGCTTTGCTTTCTAACTTATACTACAGTATGAAACGCTTGTTAGTGTAAATACTGAACAAATGGTTATTGCTTCTTTTGTGAGCAATTATATATGTATTTATACTAGAGTTGGCAAAGTGCCACGCTTTTCGCGGTTGAATTTGTCTGTTGCGGTATTCTACGTTCTTGTTGAGATGATCGTGAATGCCAATAAGGGTTTTGCTTCAACAACCACACATTTTGATTTTTCAAGTCAAACCTCTGTGCGTGTTTTCGATCACAATTTTTCTCCACCCATTGACCTCATGTCGCGATATTCATATAGTGCATCCATCGGTGCAGAGCATCTGCTGAACTGAAAAGAAGCGATCTGACAATTGTTAACCATTTTATTTCGCGACTTCAATTTGACGACCTGTGAAGCTTTCATGAACTCGCTCTCTGGGTGCACCTCATGAAAAGAGAGGTCATTGAGGCTAGCCCCCGCTGTTTGCGCAGGGGTTTCCAAGACCGGACCCAATTTATAAAAAATTTTGGGAAGACTAGATCTGCTATGTTGAAGCATTTAATCGAGGTGCCACGGTGACTGAGCGAAACAAGTAAAACAGAGTAATTTTCTCTTTGCTTCGCGTTCAGTATCGCCATAAGCCTACAAGGCAATGCATTCCATTGCACAATTCAAAGGAGCTTCTGATCTGATGATTCCCGCATTTTCTGGCTCCATGCATACTTGTGAACCCGCTTTGCTAGGTCAGTACCTTTCGCGCACTGACCCGCACAATAATACAACCACCCCCATACTATCTGCGCGTAAACAATCGATAACGAATAGTCTATGGCAACATGCGACGCGCCGCTGCAGCCGGACAGGCCTCCTGCAAATATAATAATCGTTCGTGGGGAAACGAATATGGCCCCGAATGGCTGTGGACAGCGCAAGGTAAGGTTAGCAGAGACCCGCCAGCTGAGGGCCGGAGCGCCATCGCTGTTTATTCGGTGTTGAGACAACTGTTTGTTTAGGCGCGCCGGGCGGCGGACAGGCGGGGAGAGAGAGGTAGTTGTTATATGCGGTACAATCGCAGCAAGGTGCGCAGTGCTGCCGAGGACCATGTGTAAGGGTCGAGGACGAAGGGTGGGCCGCAGGACAGGAGGAATGGGAGGGAAGTCGTCGCCGCCGGTGCTCGGTCGGCAATCAGCTGTGCGCGGCGTTTGCGTGCGTACCTACGTAGCGGACACGGGAGCGGCCTTCGCGCGCGCCCATAATGCGAGCCATCTGCGTCTTCCCCTCACCCTTTGTTGCTGATGGCGATTTCGGCGACGTACGGGCCGACCGCGACAGAAAGAGACGGATAGGATAGAAAGGGAAGGCAAACGCTCGGCCAGAGAATGGCAGAGAGAGAGACGGACGGTTAGAGAGAGAGCAGAGCAGAGCTGGTTAACGTATGATACTTTATTACACTGCCGACTGCCCAACACGGTACATCGATGGTCCCAGCGCGCGTGCGCCTCAACCTGTCCGCGCCGCCCTTTTCTTTCTCCGTCGCAACGTCGACGGCAAACCGTTGGGTGGGTGTTCTGGCTTTGGACATGGCCGTACGCGTTCGTTGCATCCGCCCGATCGTCGAGCGCGCACGTGGCACCCAGACCAGCCGCCGCGCCCGCTAAATGTCTCGACTCTTCCTCGATACGTCCATTCGACGGTTTCGTTTGATTCAGCCGTTCGCATCAAATGACCAGCCGTTCGACTATGCGGCGTTTGGGAACATGTGACTGACGGCGGGGGATTCCCGCCCTCCTTCACGCCACTGCAGCAGTCATACACTTGGGCGCCGGCACAATTCACTTACTCTTCGCGTGGCTTCACACTTCTGAACTGCTTCTGAACGGCACGCCGCGCGTGCCGTATCCGATACAGATTATCGTCGTCGTCACTCTTCACTTTTGTCGATTGGCTCAAGATTTGATTGCGACTGACTAATTTGATTAAACTGCGATTGTCGGAGGATCAAAGAAAAATGCCACCGCCGGGTCGAGGAGAGAAATCTCGAGGATGCCAGCGGTTCGTGTACTACTCGAAGAACGGCTTCCTGATCGTTCTGCGAGCGGCGTTCAAGAGATTGGGCCGGCTAGTGGGCGGGCATCCATTTGTATTCATATTGCTCACTTTGACTATTTCGACAATATCAGTTGGTCTGAGGGATATTCGCTTTGCTCAGCGACTGCGCGACGGTTTCACGCCCGCCGAGGCTCCGTCCACCTACGAGGACGCTGTCAACGTTGAATTTCACGAATCCAGAGGGGCCTATGCGCAAAGGTACTCTTCAAATCTCATTATCAACTCTTGTAAACGTTCCGCAGTTTTATAACGTAGCATTACGTTTTATCGTAAACCTCATTTCCAGCGACAGCAGTCTTGCTTCTAAGTTGCGGCGGCGCCGTTTCGCTATAGTTCCCCATGTCATTGCCATAAAAGAGTCAATTAAATTTTGCCCTTAGCCTGAACCATACGGAGGGCTTGATTATCATTTGAGATTGCCCCGGCGAAGGTCGTTCACTCAAAGTAGTTCCAGCGGTCATAGATTGCTATTGATCTGAAAATTATGAAATATTCTGGCAACTGACAATCATCGACTTATCTTGGGCTGATTTTGTTAAACCATGGTAGTTACAGTCGATGCAGGGGCCGCCGTATTCACCAATATGGCGATAATAAATTTAAGATTATGGGTCATAAAAAATATATTGGACTCACTGCTCCACGTTCAGCGGTCGATAATCTCGGGTTTACAAAAGATTACTCATATTGACAATGGTGAATACGGCCCAGATTCATGAAACAGGCCTTTGGGAAGTGAATATTTTTCTGCTAGCCTTTTTTTTGCTCGCGGACCATGAGCCTACAGTAGAGTTAACAACTTGGATTTCAGGTTTATCACAGTAGTTCGCGCTTCGGACAACGGGTCCTTACTGCGGCCCGAATACCTTAAACGGGTTATCAAACTCCATGACTTTCTTTTCCACGATTTCAATATTACTGTCGACGGCAGCTCATTCATCTATAATGATTTGTGCGACCCTTACTGCGCTGTGAACACTCCTCTGCTCAAGCTTCAGGTACGCCCGAATCAGGCATTGATGCAAATGTGCGGCAATATTCGACCAACTCGGCACTATATATTTCCTCTAAAGATCTTTCACAACCCAAGCTTTAAATCTTTCAACTAGAAAATGGTGGCCACAATTTTTTACCCCAAATACAGTAAAGCACTCGTACTTCCTAACGAAACAACTCCTTTATTCTATGTTGACAAATATTAACAAAATCCAGGCCAGGAGCATACGATGGGTATGAAATCCCTTTGGCGATATATATACAGTGAAATTCACTTATAACGGTAATTGCGGGACCGGCCAAAATTACCGGTATAAGCGAAATACCGGTATAAGCGAAACCGTTATAAGCGAAATTCACCATGTACAAAACATAGGCCAAAAATTCGGGACCGGCCAAAATTACCGGTATAAGCGAAATACCGGTATAAGCGAAACCGCTATAAGTGAATTCCACTGTACTCTCAATGCACGCGAGGGCGTTAGTTTTCCGGGAAGCCTTCATTCTGATAAAGAATAGCACAGTTTTACCCTCAGATAACTCGCGAATGCTGGAGAGTGCTAATGATTTCGGCCCGTTTTTCATTGTGATTATATAGATGTTAAGTGCATCGTTAGGGCAGACACCGCTTTAGTGTTATCCAGAGTGATGTTTGCTTTCATTGTTTGCGTGCAGCGCACGTTGGAGGGAGGCGGGGGAGAGGGGATCCCGTCGCTTTGTTAGTCCAGTCTAATTCGCTCAGCTTCGCATAGTGCTGGGCGAAGAAGAAACTGGTTGCGCCAGCTGACACTTGTGAACACGAAAAATCGCCGATTTTATCGGCACATTCAAGAACGAGTGTAAACTTTGAAACGGTCGGCTGACGAATTTTTGCCCTTTTCGTCCACGAAATGACTTTTATATGCAGCTCTTGATTCTTGAATCGAGCGCAACGAATACGTGCACTGATCCAACGCAACTGATTAACCGATTCCGCAGGACTCGTTGACAGAACACTGCGTCAATATTTATTAATAGCATTTAAGATAACTCTTCCTTCTTCGCACATACTTTTTGGCCGCTCATTTACGAAGGGGCTTGGCTTATTCAAATTCATAGTTTTTTCCTGACGTCATTCAATTTGCTTGTCTTCCGAAAATGTGCAAGGCATTGCATGAATGAAACACTTACGCCACCTGTTTTACGTTGATTAGTCGGGCAAGATTTATGACGTTTTTATCTAGTTTAACTACAGCTATTCGAAAATTACATATATTAATTGAAAATTCCAAATAGATTTTCAATAAATAAGCAGTAGATAACAGATATTACTCGTAAATATTATCATAACGTGCGCTCATATTCATCAGTTTGGAACTTTTCATAAATGCCGTCACTATCCTCGCGATGCAGTGAATCATGAATGATGCGGGCATTGAAGATTGATTGATGACGGCAATTTATGCGCATAAAAATCCAAGTATTTAACAGCAAACAAAGTTCTTTGTTAGTAGCTGTCAACTAAACATAATTTATCTGGCAGCCGTTAATTTACTAACACTATTATACCTCATAATTTTTCACAAAGCTCATGACTGAACCGTAAGGACGTATTTCATAAAACTGTGGCGATAAAAATTGCGGGAACTCCAGCAGTTTTACAATATTTCACTATGACTGTAGTTTTACAAACGAATTTGGCTCAAAAAAAATCAAAATACAAGGTGAGTCAAATGAAAACCGGAAGTTGATAATCAACTTGTGACTTCGAATTTCCGGTTCTCGTTTGACTCACCCTTGTATAATCTAAATTGGTGAATCGAGCGGAGGTAAAAGATGTTTGTCCAATGACACAGATTTTTAATGAAATACTTCTGCAAAAGAACGGGGCAAATCTACAAGAAATGAATGCGTTCGCAACTGAATTAAGTCTCTAAATGTTTCTGACGCTGGGAGGAGCGCTGCTAATAGGCGGAGAGTGCAGACTTCGGGGTTAGGGTTGCGAAGGAAGATGGACTAGGGATACACGTCTCCCCACAATGCCCAGCGCTCATCCTTGGTGCACTGGTCTGCCTCTCCGGCTTTGAATTCATCAGTTCTTGCTTTTCCCATGTGCTGCGCAAAGTGTCAACTGAGACAAATTTCCTTCAATAATATCTTAAAACCTATGTCGCCATAGTACGCTAAATATTCGATTTAGCAATCAATACTATTATAACGTTAACCTGCAGAGCGATTTTNAATTTCCTTCAATAATATCTTAAAACCTATGTCTCCATAGTACGCTAAATATTTGATTTAACAATCAATACTATTGTAACGTTAACCTGCAGAGCGATTTTTGCAAAATGTTCATAGACTAGCAAGACCATTGACCGTCAAATATTTGCAGGAAAGTCAGGAAAAGCAACTGCTGGCGATAGAGCGAGGCAAAAAAATTGCAAGCGATGTGATCATCGATTACCCCAAAATGCTCTATCACGGTCACGAACTGAACATGGCCATGAATTTATTCGGCGTGAAGAAAGCGAACAATACGAACTCCTTTCAAAGGATAGAAAGTGTATCATTGATCATTATTCTCTTTTACGCGGAAGCGCCCGACGATAATATCACAAATATTATCACTCATTGGGAGGTGAGTAAAAAAGTCACATTGTTTCTTTTCACTTATTGACTTTTTTAAGCGACTGCTATACATCCGTGAAATGGTAATGTATTTTTAAACGAAAACAATGCAAGAAGCTGTTACATTTGAGCGCAGAAAGTTGAAATAATACGTAAACTTTGTCATTCTAAAATAAAAATTATTAGCCTGCCTGTGTGGCAGCAATCAAGGAGACCTTGACAGTAAAATGTGTTTGCATTGCTTTCAGATGGAAACATTTAAGTGGGCGAACGACGGAGCCAAAGAATTTCCCGATCTTATCATAGACGTATTGGGCGACAAGATTTTAGGCCAAGAAATGATTCGTGGTGGATTGTCGCTCTTACCTTACCTGTTATTCGGTTTCGGCCTAATGGTCATATTCGTTATTACGACAATTGTTGGCTCGGCCATTTATCATCAAAGAATGGACGGTGGAAAAGCGCTGATCGCCATCGGAACTTTATTGTCGCCTTTATTGGCTTGCACTACGACATTCGGAATGTTAACTGTAGCTGGCTATGAGATGTACCCGATGCAAATGGTCATACCCTTCTTAATTCTGGCAATTGGTAAGCAAAGATAAAATTTCCTAGAAGCCCTTTGCCGATGTTCATAATGCAATGATCGAATTTTGCCGCGTATTGTGCCGAAGAAAATCCAGGCGATGGTTGTATTGTGACCACCACTCTTTATTAAAACATATCATGGATGCCCAAGGCTATCTTCTCTAAGTTCCTTAGGTTTCGAAAAGTTCAGTATTCTATGCAGATAATAGCAGCAATTAAAGCTAACGCCGTTATTCTTCTCTCTATTATTGTAGCTTCAAGCTGGATGAACACAGTTATGTTTGATACGATGTTAAATCGTAACTTCCTGTAAAGTAATTGAAAGATGCGCTGCGGTAATTTATATTAAGCGTTTTTACGATAACAGGTTTTACACGACTGACGCAGATCCGAGTTGATTCATTGATCACGAGGTTATGTATCATCTATTTTAACAATTTTTTGAGCTCAGTCAGTCAACAAAATAATGCAGCCTGTGCAAATAACGGGCCGCGACGACGGAAACACATGTGCGTTAATGCGTCTCGCTGCTGAAAAATCGGGGGTACAGTCGCCGAAAACAACTAGGGAACTAATAACACCTATGCACTTCACTCTTGCTTAAATTATTGTACTAATATCTGTACATAAGTTGATTACTTTAACGTTGACTTTTCAGGCGTAGACGACGCATTTCTGATGGTTCACGCATGGCATCGTCTGTCTTGCGACTGGGACCATTTCAGTAAGGAGCACAGGCGCAAAGCGATTCCGGAAATGCTCGGCAAGGTATAGTTATTGCCACGATTCTCCATCACGTGTCGCGCTTCCCAGCGCAACCGGATGAATTTTGTATTTCGCGTGGGAAATATTTTCCCGACGCTGCGCCTTCTAGTCCAGGGCCCATGTCATAAACCTGTTGCAATTGGAAAAATAAGTAATTGCAAGCGTAGTGATCGGCAATTTTTTAGTTTCAGTTTTTTTCAGTATTTCGATCAATCGTGGCCTTTTCACTGCCTTGATTTCGCAATTGTGACAATTAAAAAAAATCTTATTGTTCTGCATTCGCTACGTACAGATAATACCCATTATATCAAGCAGCTTTGTAGGTATTCGAAGACGTGGGACCGTCGATTACGATCACATCGTTGACGAACGCCATCGCATTCGGCATTGGCGCGACCGTCTCAACGCCGGCTATCAAGCTCTTTTGCACAGCCGCGTCGGTCGCCATGGCCATCGATTTTGCTTTCGAGTTGATTCTCTTCGGATCGCTCATGTCTCTGAGCGCGCGATTTGAAAACCCCGACGATCACGTGAAGGATAAGAAGGACATTCGAACGCGAATGCGAAAATGGAGCATGGACCTGCTGACAAAGTACTGCGAAATTTTAACGACGAAACGAGCAGTGTTCGTGGTGTATAGCGTGTCAGTGCTTTTCTTTGCGGCGAGTTTGGTCGGGACGCTGCGCGCTCGGACGTACATTAACTCGCAGAAGATCATGCCCGGCGATACGCCGCTGCTCAGAGCAGACGCCCTTCTAGAGCAGTACCTTTGGAAGGAGTACGAACCTCTTCAAGTCTTCGTCAACCGACCCCCCGATATCTCCAATGCCACCGAATATAGACTTTTGATGGACATGGTTGAGGAATATGAAACCTTACCGAATGCCATTGGTGCCGACGCCACTATTCTCTGGCTGCGCGAATACGTCAACTGGCTCAGTGACAACTTTTTCCGCGATTTACTCGGCATGAATGCCACGATAAGCTACGCGGATCTACCCGTCTTTCTGGAGGGCGATTTTCACAAACCGTGGAGTGAATTTGTGAAATGGCACATTAAAGAGTAAGTCGTTTATCCGCCCGAATTCAGTTGCTTGAGCAATTTTCAGATAGTCCTTTCGAATTTGCAAATAATAAGACTAAAGGCAGAAATATTGTTCAAGTAAATGGTGGAGGTAACTAGGGGCGTAGCAAATATTCGAAACTGAAGGGGATAGCAATCTCACCTTCGAGATTGCGCGCCGTGGCGAGGATCATAGTTTGAGAGGAGAGATGGGGTTGAGCGTCATTAAGTGACTGAGTTGGCATTTCAGCGATTGAGGAATTCGCACCAAGCCCAAACTAACCAGAATTCAACATAAATAGATAATATTCTTCAGTCAGCGCAGCCTCTATATACTTTCTTGATCATTCAAATATCTGTACAATTCACAATTTGTCATCTAATTTGAATATTCCAGCGACGAGGACGAGACGGTGGTAGTATCGCAGTTCTACTTCATAACTGGCTACAAGAACGCATCGTCGTGGATGGCGCGAGTAGAGATGATGCAATTGTGGAGAGAGACGGCGGCGAAGTGGAATCACTTCAATGTGACCGTATTCCAACCGAACGCCCCCGTCTACGATGCGATCACTTACCTGAAGCCGTCCACCATTCAGACCGTCGGCTTCACGCTGGCCTCCATGCTCGTCGTCTGCGCCCTCTTCATTCCGAACTGGGCCGGCGTGCTGACCGCCGGATGGGCTATCTGCTCCATAAGCATTGGTAAAGTTGCAAAGTGTTTGATAAATGGGATCCTGTTTCAAATTTTTATACTTGAGGCTTCCTTGTGTTCACTGTGGCGAGGGTTAACGGGGAACGCCGGTCACTTTCAGCTGAACGAAATTTACTTTTTTAGGTGTCTTTGGATTTCTTTCATGGTGGGGCCTGGATCTGGATCCAGTGACCATGTCAGCGATTCTCATGTCAATCGGGTTCTCCGTCGATTTCACCGCGCACGTCTCTTATCACTACCAAAGCGCCAGACAAACGCTTCCTTACGGGCACAGCAAGACCGAGCGTCTTGTGCACACTCTGGACAACGTCGCCTGGCCGATGATTCAAGGTACGTACACTTACTTCAGTCCTCCACATCTACACCAAACCGATCAGAATCGTATACTTCGAAACGTGACGCTAAAATTAAAATCAGGATGCTAGTATATTGGAATATAGTTA
>NIUQ01005119.1:0-11617 GCA_002796945.1 Plectus sambesii
ACTTGACGTTGCGGATTTCTTCCTCGAAGGCGGTGAGGCGCTGGCGGGTAGCGATGGATCGGGCATTGTACGTACATACGTACAGGGAAGGGAACATGGAATCAAATTTGCTACACCCCGCGCCCGCAACGGCGTGTTGGGGCGGGGATTTGATAGGCAGTGGGAGCGCGCGAGAGGTCAAGAGAGCAAATCAGAGAACCGACCGCTCACCACCGCGTCACAATCAAAGACCCAAAAAATGTCAACTTATTTTAATAAATTTTAATGGGTGGCGGCGTAATAACTCACCTCCCAGTGACGATCATTTTTCTTCTCGGCGACAATGAGGCGCAGCTAACTAGCAACAAGAAGCAAAGAAGCAAATTTGCTTTTCTACTTTTTTGCTTTTAGTCCGAAAAGCCAAAAAGCAAAAAAGCAAGTTCGCTCTTTCGCCTTGGCGCGCACTGTATTTTTGCTTATTTGCTTTCCTGATTAAAGCAGAAAAGCAAAAAAGCAAGTTAATTTTCTGCTTTTTGACCTAAGAAAAAAGCCAAAAAGCCAATGAGCCAAAGGGACGCGGACTCAGAACACTCACTTTATTTCAAGCAACAGCAATATTGACCCAGAAGAAAAAGAAAAGGTACGTGCAATGGGCAGTGCAGCAACAGGACGATGACTGAAACCAAATGGTATTCCCTGATGAAACTATCAGCTGGTCAGAAAAACTATTCATTATTAGTCCAAGAATGCGAAAAAAAAGTTCAAGACAGAGGGAAAAAACTGATAACACAGTTTTAATTGATAAAATTGCCTTAACAAACGGATGTTTAGCTGTTATTGATTCAAAGGGAGAGTAAATCTTTTGTTTATTGCTGGATTCGTACATAATACAGGGTGAGCCAATTTTATCTGACCCATTCGTTTCTTTAGTAACTCTTGTCAAAGTTGTCCGATTTGCCTTTTTCTTTTTTGTTTGATTTACAAGTAGCTTGGAATTTTTTGGCACCATGTTCAGCTCAAACAGATAACTATGAAGGGAGTTACAAAGGTTTATGTGATGCATCCTTTTTTCATCGAGAAATGAGGTACAGGGTCCGCCACTCTGTGGTGGATTTCTAATTGCTATCATTTCTGAACCACGCAATCAATTTTGTTGAAATTATACAGCAATATAGCAGGTTGGTTGCGTGTTTTTTATTATGAGTTTCAAGTGATTTGGTTCATGCATTCTCTGCAACCATGCGTTCAAGAACAACCGTTTCAGTTCTGTTGATTTCACGCCAAATCCAAAGTTTTATTTTTTAAATATGTTGTTCCAGATTAATCCAACTGAGCTGAAACTTAGCATAAATATTTTACAGATATTGGGCTCTCGTTTGAAAAATAGAATTATTAAATTTGGTCACGGCGTTGTCAAGCTATGGCTAAGCAAACATAGAACACTCATTTTCCAGCGAGTTGCGTGTGACGCCCATTACCATACCTTCACGCGTCCATAAAAACGGGTGCTCGATCTTTGCATGACCAAATCTTAACGACACAATGACCAAAGTCAATAATTCTTTTTTTAACCAAGCCCTATATCTTTAGATCATTTATGCCAAATTTCATCTCATTCGGATGCTTCTAGATAATGTTATTAAAAAAAAAATATGGCGCAATTCGTTGGGCGCACCCAATTTCTCGATGAAAAAAGGATGCCTCACATAAACCCTTGTAACTCCCTTCATAATCGTCCGTTTGAGTTGACCATGGTACCAAACAAATTCTTAGTTTCTTGTGAATCGAACGTAAAAAGAAATAGGCAAATCGGACAACATTGACAAAAGCTATTCAAGAAACAAATGGGTCAAATTAAATTGGCACACCCTGTACTATGTGGTTAATCTGTAAATAAAATATCGTTGAAAGTTAATAGTTTCAGCTAGAGGTATTGTTCAAAAACCAACGGCAAATTTTTTGCACCCTGATGTGCATAGCTTGTCTTCACTAGGTAACTCTCATTAAAGACGCATTTCACGATTTCAAAAAACGCTAAAGGATACTTCATTATAACGACCATGGACTGGTGCAAACAAATTTCGCTTATACCAGTCAAATAGTGCTGGAGCCGGTTTCTCAAAACGCAGGGAAGACGCAGGGTGTACCCGGGGTACGCGTACCCTGTACCCGGGTTTCTCAAAACATTTTTGCGCTGGGTATGGGTTCCCCAGGAAGGCTTGGGAAGGCCAGGAGCTATCTTGACTCGAACCTGTGGTAGGGTTGGCTGGGAAGTGAATTTTAAAGATTAGAAGTAAGTTTTTTGACGTAAATATATGTTTTTAAAGGGGAACTGCGGTGAAAAATTATTTTTTGATATGTTGTCAAGTCGAACACGCTGATCATCGCTGCGCATTCAGTTCTTTCAGATTCGGCCCCCTTGGAAAGTTATAACCCCTTAAAAATTGGTTGACGTGCGACTCAAACGTAATCGACAGTATAAAGTTTGTTGGCCACTTCGTTTCAAGACCACGCGCTACGCTGTTAGTGCGTGCTCAACAAAATGATATGCAGTCGAGAGATTCAAAAAATTGGATATACGCAAATATTTAGTGTCATATTCTGCGTAGCTGCGCTAAGTTATCCGCCAAAATATAACACTAAATATTTGCATATATCCAATCATTTGAATCTCTCGACTGCATATCATTTTACACAGAACGTATTTCACAGCGTAGCGTATGGTATCGCAAAGAAGTACTCAGCTAACGTCAATACGGTGGTTTACTTTCCAGGCCAATGCACGTCGATCAATCTTTAGGTGGTTATAACTTTTTAAGCGAGTCCAATGAGAAAAATTGAATGCGCAGGGATGATCAGCATGTCCGACTTGCAATGGTATCAAAAAATAATTTTACACCGTAGTTCCCCTTTAAAAGAGGATTTCTTGCTTTTGAAATGAAATTTGTTTTATCCTCTATTTCATAGGACCAAAACGTTAAGGTAGAATCCAGTTTAACCAGCTCATCTTGCTTTATTAGCTCATATTACATGGTGTCCGGTTTAACCCTACTTTGCCTAAGTAGTTTGCATGGCGCGATGTCTGAAATTTGGCGCTTGGGCGTGTTTGTTCGGACATTTATTTTAAAAAATAAAATCATTAATCTGAATTGAACTGTCTATTGAACGAATGGATTGACATGAGTTTTTTTTTAAATATTGTCGCGAAAGCGAGTTATATACTATTCGTGATATAGATGATGAGCACACGCGCATCCGCTTTCCGCCCCCATCGCTACCGGGCGGTATATCAATAGGATTAATCTTCCTTAGTCGCACTATTCGCGATGGAGTTAATTATAGCGGAGACGCAATTAATGCTGATGTTAGGAAACCATTTATTCGCTTGGATGCGGCTGATTTTATAACCCCAATATCACTTGCTTGCTATCGTGTGCAATAAGTAACTGCACTAACATGAGTCGTCTTGCGCACAATAAGTAGCCGCACTCACTAGAATCATCTTGCTCACGGTGTTCTGATATATACGAACGTGTCTGTCGTGAGAGTAAGTGTGGCGAATAAAACGGTAAAGGGAAGAACAGAGAAGATCTCGTCACAACAAATATAGCTTAACTTTTAACTGATATTTTGACTTATAATTTATTCGATTTGGATTAATATAACTGACGCTGCATGGGTTTGAGAGTCGTCAGCGCACCAAAGTGTCAGGAATTAGGCAGTTTTACCCTATACTAGGCGCTTGAACTAAATACTGAAAGGAAGGAAATACTGGGCGGTCGACGTGACCGCCCAATTCATTCAGTTTTAATCCAGCACATAAATGTCTTGACTCACAGGCTTTAGAGATTTTGGAATTAAGGTTGGGTAGCCTACTTACGAGATAATCCGATATTACCTCCGCTACTCCGCTATTTCTAGCTTGTTGCAACGATTTTATGTTTAATGAAATTCATTTAAAGTATTAAGGTTTCCAAGTGTAATGATAAGTGGATAATGATATGTGCTTCAATAAATATTTTTGATAGAATATCAAATGTAACTGGATCAGTTCATTTTAAGTTTAGGCTGTATTAAGGTATCAGCATGATTTATACATTGTGCTCCAAAAGCGCTGTTCTGTGCTTACTTATGATAACTATTTTTTTGAGTGGGCAATTATTTTTATCTGGAAAAAACATGAAAGCTCGAAAACATTTTCCTCTTAATCCTGCATGTTTAAACACTGGAAAAAAACTTAGTGAAGCAGAATTTTCACAGCCTTGTAGAGCATCAGAAACTTATACTTGGGAACAATTCTTCGAGAGCGTTCTTTTTCATAATGA
Source organism: Plectus sambesii (assembly GCA_002796945.1). Lineage (NCBI taxonomy): Eukaryota > Metazoa > Nematoda > Chromadorea > Plectida > Plectidae > Plectus > Plectus sambesii. The sequence continues at coordinate 4,305 of NIUQ01005119.1, forward strand.
AATCTATAAACAGTTTGATGTAACAAATTATGCAACTGACATTCGAGGTTGGGCGCAGATTCAAAAAACATTTACATTTTATTTGGAATTGTGGAATCAAAAATATCCAGGAGAACGACCGGTCCGTATTATGGAGGTCGGCTCATTTAAGGTAACTGAAATACAGAGTGTCCCAAATAATTATACACTTTTTAAAGTTGCATAAATTTGCATAGACTGGAGGGATATTTGCAAAGTTTATTATTCCAATCCCCGTGTTAGCACAATTTTTTGGCATACAAATTAATGACCTTAAATTTGGCATGCTTATTTCCCATTGTTAGTGTTAGTGATTTTGGCTAAAATATTACTTTGCTTTGTTTTGTTCAGTTTCGCTGTGGCGTAGTAGTATAATTTACGGCTCTCACCCTCTGTGGCCTAAGTTCGATTTCTACCCAATGGAACTCCTGGCGTCAGGCATTCTACTTTAGCTGTGCAATTTTCGCCGTTGGCTTGCGAAGTCTGTGAAGATTAAACAAAACACCATGTCATTAATATAATGAAAGTTTGTAGGGTCATCAATTGAAAAAGGAATTTTGAAATCAATTGAACTCAGAAAGTTCCATTGGTGGAAATGGAAGTAGGCCGCTGAGGGTGAGAACCTTAAATTCTACCACTACATCACAACGGGATGGAACCAATGAAAGAAAAGAATTACAGTCTAAATTATTGGTGCTTATGATGAAAAATAATGGGTCACCATTAAATTTAAAGTCATTAATATGTATGCCAAATTCTAGCAACCCGGTGATTGTAAAAAACTAAAATTTACATAAATCTGTGCAGTCTATGCTAATTCATTTAACTTTAAAAAGTGAAAAATTATTTGGGACACCATATAATTGTGCAAAATAAATTTGAAGTAGTGATACACTGCTCACACTTAATATGTTTATTTGTGTATGAAATCGAAATCATAGTTTTACATTTTGCTTTTTCAAAAAATTGCCGAACTTAGTTAAATTTTAGGGTCGTTCAACAATTCACATGGCAGAAATATGTGAACGTGTTGTCCCAAAAAGGCGCTGTTCTATTTTGGCAATTGACACCTGGACCGGATCTGCGGAACATTATGACAACGGACAATTTTACTTTCGCAGCGAGGTACGTTCTCTTGACCATTTTTTCATTAATATTGCTGTAGGAAATAAATAAATAAGCAGTCAACTCCGCACATAGCGACACTATTGTTGCCTGAAAAAATTTGTCACGATTATAATCTGACGCACGGTCGCTCAAGCCATTAGATCAAACGCAAAATTTATTAATGCCCTACCATCGAGTGAATGCATTTTGAAGGGCAAATTTTAGTTAAACTGTTCGTATAATACAAAAGTATCGGATAATAAGACAAGGTTTTCGAAAAGTCAACCCAAAAGAGCGCTCCCGGGAGGCTTATTTGGGGGAGGCGGTTTTTCGGAAAAACCGGGTAATTTGTTGATTGTTACTATGGCAGGTGCTGAAAACATGTTAAAGATAGTACTTGGAACCAACCCAATTTGTCGCTGTGGCCGATGCTTTCGTTATGGACTTGTCACTTCGGCCTTGTAATTTACCTGTACAAAACATAGTACATATCTGCGGGACCGAGGAAAAGTGTCGTTGTGACCGATGTTAACTCTAAATTGAGGTACCCGCTACCGCGCCTGCAACAATTTATCAATAATTTATATTTGTTTAGTGTATTTGACCGAAGTTTATAATTATTGTAACTGATTGATTGATAAGCACTAACTGAGTTTTGAGCTAAAATTTGGTTGATTTGGTTTAGTTTAAGCAGCGTTACTGTTCCAAGTTGACAATGCAGTGTAGTAGCCGGATTTGACCGTTTTCCTTATTGAAAATATTTTTGCTTTGCAGCTTAAAGCCAATGGTGGAATACTTCGTCTATATGAGACGTTTTTGAAAAATATCAAAAAGACCGGTTTTGATAACATAATTGCGCCATTCCGACTACCATCTCTCAGCGCAGCGCATGTTCTCAAATGCTATAATATAAGTGCGGATTTCATTTTTATTGACGCAGATCATGAATATAATGCAGTAAAGCAAGATCTTTATATATTTCATCAACTTCTTACTCCTGGTGGAATTATATTTGGTGATGACTGGGATCCTGGCTGGCCAGGTGTTCAAAAAGCCGTAACCGAATTTGCAAGCGAAAACGGTTTTACTTTGACACATCAAATAGAGCCAGCAACATGGGTTATTTTATCCAACATTGATAACTATACCAAAACATAAATAAACAATTAAGTAATTGTATCTGTAGTAATAATACTGTTCTTGTAACAATATTTTCTACTGACCGTGATACCTCTTCTTTAAAAGTCAACAGTTTAATAATAAAAATAACAAACAACGGTAGATGTATAGTAATACTGAAGGCTGTGAACCATCCATAAGAAAAATGTTTGCAAAGAATAGCATTGTTTCCAAACTTTGAAATTTTATAGAGAATCAAACTGGAAATGCATTAAAAAATCTAGCAAAGGACAATCCTCACTGAAGCTTTTTTACGGAACAGGCTTCTGTTCAGAGCCCTTGGCTCAGTTTGAAATAAGTATTCAGATTTTGATGAGTCTGTACAACAGGGCTCCGAATGAAAAATTTTGAAAAAAAAGGACATTTTCCCAAAGACCCAAATATCTGTTTAAAAGTTCATAACAGATAGTTGGGTCTTTTCGAAAATGTCCTTTTTGTGTCAAAATTTTCTTTTTTTAAAAAAGACTTTTTTTAGAAATTCTGGCTTTTTTATCGAAAAAAGGACAAAAGAGGACATTCATAGGAAAAAGAACATTTCTTTTTAAAAAGGACAATTCGGAGCCCTGCTGTACAATCTGAGGTCATTCAGGTTGGAATTTCAGCAAAATTTGCTATTAATATTTTCGTGTCTTGATATGGCGGGAAATTTAAACTTGGTCAAAAAACTACAGTAGTAAAATAATCCCTGTTTCTACAGTGTGTTTCAAAAAAGCCTTGGCCCTCCTAACTTGAAGAGGTAACGCCCAAAAGCGAAAATTAAGCCAGTGATATAACCTGGGACGAGCGTTTAGTGGGCAGAGTTTCAGCCCAAGAGTCGCTGTGGGACCAGAGCGGCAATTTAAAATATATTCAAAAGCGCCTTACACTTAGGGCCCTGTTTGAGACCCTAGAACTATTTGTTCAACAAGTTTTTTGCCCAGATATGCGTTCTTTCGATAGAGGAGTTCTAGCCAAACTTGCTGCACAAACAAATTTGCAAATTAAGCAAGAATTAAAAAAATGGCATGGATTGAATACAATGAATTAAAAATGGCATGCTGAAATGCTCTTCGCAAAAAGCATCATAGAACCCATCAGAAGTGTCTAATATTGCTAGGTGAGTACTTTCTGAAAGTTCAACCTTCAAGGCTAAAATCTGCAAAAAAAATTAGCTTGATCCAAGACTACAAAACTTTTGACATTGAGACCACTTTCAGTGCAATTACTCTCAAAGATTGAATTTCATAAATAAAATGAGAATTTTCAACGCCTGACGACTGTAAACAACAAAAATAAGCATTGAAAACCCTTTTTGCGGGACTTCTATAAGATTATCAAACTTCCCAAAATTAGTGACGTCAAGCACGCCACGTGATCCCATACAAGTTCGATTTTCAACCCGTTCTAAACTCAGTTTGCAGTTTTTTCCCTGTTTACATTGTTTGCGCTCACTGGACGTTAAAATGTTCATTTTCATTGATGCAATTAAATGTTAGCAATTTTTTGCACTGTAGATGGTCTCAATGTGAAAAAGTTTTGTATTCTTGGATCAAGCTAATATCTGTTACAGGTTGTAGCCCTTGTTATGTATTCGCTTTAATGTGTGACTAAGCGGCCACTCAGCCTTTCCAAAGGCTGATGACTGCTTAGTTAATCATATGCCGGCCGCCCAAGGTAGACAAAACTACCCTTTAATGCGGCCGGTATATATTACGTTATTTGCGCTGTAGCAGTAGTTATTACATCCGTCTGCGTGTCCATCTGCCACCACTGCTATCCCCTTTATACCCTAATAAATGTAGGCAGCGCAATGTCTCACAACAAGTCCACCTTATATGGTGTCGCGAATTCGCGATTGATTCGTCATTAAGGATAGATAGCTGAGCAAAGGCTAAACCGCTTTGAGTCTGTAATGCTGTAAGGCGACACATCAAAAGCTAGCGATTGATTGCGGTCCGACGCAATTACTTCTAGAGCATGCAAAAACCAATACCAATCTCCTTGAGGCGAGCTATCGTTTCGCCCGAAGGAGCACTCGCTTGTAATATCTTTGGGGGAGACAGTCGGCTCACCCTAGCTGTCTCACTCTCACTATGAACCACAGTATTATGTAGTTGTTTCCTCTATAACTGTACCAGATAGAATAAATCATGAAACAGAGAAGACAACTAACAACAGAAGAACATTCTTCACAACATATGGCACCGTAACACCCTGAATTTAGAATTTCTGAAAAGTACTCACCTAGCAATATTGGACACTATTGATGGGTTCCATGATGCTTTTTGCGAAGAGCATTTCAGCATGCCAATCTTTATTCAGATCATCCAACCCATGCCATTTTTAAAATCTTGATGGATTTTTGAATTTGTTTTTGCAAGAAGCTTGGCTAGAACTCCTCTATCGAAAGAACGCGTCATCTTGGCAAAAAAACTTGCTGAACACTATACAGGGTGGCGCACCAAAAATTGACACAGTTGTTTTAAATGCCATTCCGCTTAGAGTTGCCCAATTCGGCCGTTCTATAGCTGATTTGAACGCTGTGAGGGTAGCAATTTTTGCCATACAAAATTTAATTTTGAGATTTTTTTGCTTCTTATTGTTTCACGGCCTCAGAAAACATCTTTCAATGGACACAAATACATTGAATCACCAGAACGAAACATTTCAGTAACAAACTTCAACTCTACACAATTTCAACGTTCCGCCCTTCTCGCTCAATGCACTGTTCAAGGCGGCGTCGGTAATCGCTGATCGCCCTCCCGATTTCCCGCTATTGCGATCCTCTTCCCATCCACCTCATAGAGAAATGATCATTCTGGAAATCATGAACAGCTGTGGCCAAAAGAAATTCAAATTTTATCTATGGTCCTTAAACGAAATTTGCAGTTCTGAGCAAACTGCAAAATTGTGTTCAACTGCTAAGAATGTTTTTGACTTTTTGATTGCTTCTACACTTTCTCATTGCGTGAACGAATTGTTCAAGAGTGTGCTACCGTCCCTAAGGCGATGATTATGCGTGCGATCGGTGATTACCGACGCCGCCTTGAGCAGTGCATTGAGCAAGAAAGGTGGAGCGTTGAAATTGTGTTGAGCTGTAGTTTGTTGTTGAAATGTTTCGTTCCGGTGATTCAATATGATTGTTTTCATTGAAAGATGTTTTCTGAGCCTGTGAAACAATGAGAAGCAAAGAGAACAATCTCAAAATAAAATTTAAAAAATTTAAAATTCAAAGTAAAAATTATGTATGGCAAACATTGCCATGCTCACAGCTTTCGAATGAGCTATAGAACGGCCGGTGTCGTACCTAAAAGTGAGTCCGGCTAAAAGTGAGTCCGAATCACTTTTATTCGGCTAATAGTGAGTCTGTTCTCTAAAAGTGAGCCCTTGCTAGATTCATTTTTATTTCAAGTTTAAAAATGAATTTGTGTAAAGTAATCAAAGTTGTGAGCTTAGTTCTTGTGTGTCACAAGAGTTGAGCGGTCGGATTACGGAAGGAAAGGGAAATGTCATCGAAAGACAAGAAAACGAAGCAAAAACCTGGTAAAGACTATCAGTATGGAGGATTCGAGTTGGAGAAGTACAACAACATCGTAGACTTCCTGCATTCGAACAAGTTACCCAACTTTGGCCTAGCGATTCTGACAAAGCTGTTATGAAGAGCGAAATCGGCAATTTTAAGCGCATGTGTAAAGACTTCTGTGTGGGAACTGACGGCGTTACCCTCCTGTACATCAAAAAGACGGCCTCAAAGAAGAAGAAGCAAGCAGCATCTAAAGATCCCATTGTTGAAGAAGAGCATTCAGATGACAGCGATCAAGATCTCAGCTTAGATTTGAAGCTTTCTCCAACTCAGACAGAGAGCAAACCGCGAAAAGTAATTCTAAAGGGGCAAGTAAAGAGAGTGATCGAAGAGGTTCACAAAGAGGTTGGAAAAATGGTAAAGAACACGTAGAGCATTATAAAGGAGCGCTACTATTGGGATACGATACAGTGGGACTGCGAAGCTTTCTGCGCAATGTGTCCATGCTGCCAAAGAAACAAACCTTTCAAGGTGCGCTATTGAAGTTATGGTAGTGTGATGTTAAATAATTTCATATGTTACAGGTTGAGGCGCCAACGTTGCACCCTGTTCCCCCACCAAGAGAAGCGCTGACGCAGTGGGGCATTGATTTAGTTAACTTGCCAATGGCTGAAGGAGGCTACAAGCATCTTGTTGTTGCCATCGAACATCTTACGAAATGGGTGGAAGCGCGACCGTTGAAAACGAAAGGGGCAGGGGAAGTGCTCGAATTCTTTGAGGAATTGTGCTCGCGATTTGGAATGCCAAAGGTGCTGATCAGCGACCAGGGTGGAGAGTTCTGCAACAAGTTACTCGATGGCTTCTGCGAGGCAAATGGCATCGATCATCGAATGACAGCCGCTTATCACCCTCAGGTATATTTAAAAATAAATTTTTGAAAAAATGAATGAGCACAGTATTAACATTTTCATTTTTAGTCTAATGGTGCTACTGACCAGGCTAACCAGACTATCAAGAAGCAACTGAGGAAGATTGCTGAAGACAACTGCAATACGTGGCCAAAACATCTGAATCGAGTTCTTTTCGGGTTGCGCACACATGTCCCTCGCGCAACGAAATATTCGCCCTTTGAGCTGGTGTACGGCTTTAAGGCGCGGTTTGCGGTCGACAACAAGCTGGAGGAAGGGAGTGAACAAGCAGGGGAAGACGACGATGAGGAGCAACGCATCATGATCTACTTGGCCTCCATCGACGCTCACTTTGACGGTATTAAACATCAACGCAAAATCGCTCACGCCAACATCAAGATCGAGCAGGCCAAACAGAAGAAGGCGTATGATGAGAAACACACACCATGTCCGTTCAAGAAGGGCGACCTTGTCAAACTACAACAAAGTCGCAAAGGGACGCGGCAGGGAGGAAAGATGCTCCCCAATTTCATCGGCCCTCTCACTGTACAGCGTATAAAGAAGTCGCAAACTATGATCCTCGTAGACGCCAGTGTTTA